>VDFB02255570.1:0-152803 GCA_007258455.2 Sequoia sempervirens
ACAGTGGAAACAAAATATCAAGAGTGAGAAAAGTTATGGTAAGATTCTACAGTGATTGCTTCGACAGATTATTAGAAATTACTTCACTTAAAGCTTAAGTGTACATTATATATACATGATGAATGTAATCAAATAAACTGAGTGAATTATCCTTTAATATTTGATTATCCGGGAGACAGAGAAACTCTTAACCACACAAAAAAAATCGTTGAACTCTTTACTGGTTTAGGTAGCAGCATTTAAAGAGTTTATTGGTGAATCAGTCAGAGTGACTAAAGGAAAATTTTAGGCCAACATTTATGGTGCTCATGGTTACGGTGCAAGCTAACTTCATCCCTCATGAATGACAGTCAAATAATGGTGAGCACAGGGATTTGTAGGTTACAAAGGTGGCAGGATGTGACTAAGGCAGCAAGATGTGGTAGTCAAAGTATGACAAGGACAATCCACCAAACCGTCCATACATATTTTTCTTTGCTTAGAAGATAAGTAGCTCAGAGATAGATATCACATCTTATTAGACGTCAGGGCATGGGATGAAAATCCCCTTCAGATATATGTAGCTCGACATTAAATGCATAGTCTTTATGTATAGCACATTGGCAACCACCAGGATAACGTGCTAACAATAAGGTTGTGCCCATAACAACTCTCCTCTAAAATAGCACAACAAAAGGTGTGGAGGGAAACTAAAATACACCTCTGCTCAACATATAATAATGGCTCCATGCATACATACGACTCAGCGGGAGCATTGTACTCGAGTGGAAAGTAATTAATGCCTTCTGGTTTTATAGGGATAGTGCTGATTACGTGAGATCCCAAATTGAAACCTGTTGGCTAATATGATTAGTGGATTTTTTTTTTCTTTTCTTTTTTTAATTTGCGGGGAACTAAATTGATTTCAGAGACATAATCTTGAACTAGGTAGGCCTCTTGTTTTATCCTGCCACTTGACCATCGGTGCCAAGCTCACAACCCCAACCCAGACGATCTTACTCTCCCAACTGAACTTAACTTATTCGCCCAAGGTCAGGTTAGGAAACAACTTGAAGAATTTCGTGTTGATTGAAGACTGACCCAAAACGACATTTGTTGTCTACATAGTTCCTCACCCACATTTTTGTTAGCGTATTTCACTACGGTTACCCCTTTTCTCTTTTTTTTTTTTCCCTGGATAGATAGTTCTGTTTTAATTTACTTTTCTTTGCCTTGTGAGACGCAGGCCTGAGGGGACCGAGCCTCTATGGCTCTCACTATCTATACCGGTAAAGGTCTGCGTAGGGCGACACCCAAATTTATGCTCCATAGATTACACAACAAGTATTTTATTGTTTTATATCTACGTACATGTATGTTTATTTTCTCTCATAACTGATCATCTGCAGGCTAAAAGATTATCAGGTTTGATGGGTACTCCAGACAAGAAGTTTTTTTTTTGTATAATATGAAGATGTTCCCTACGCTACCAAAAGCAAGCCTTGTTATTACCTCATTTCATTTATTTATTTATTTTGGCATGAGTAAGCCGATGAAAAATAATAGCACTACAAAGAGGGCCCTAGTTACATTGAATCTATCTGTTCTTACTCTGTATACACATAAGTTAATAATTATTTTCCTTTTATATTTCTTTAATGAGATCAATGGATACATTAAGTAGATTTTAACAAGGCAGAGTATAGATCATTCGTATTACTGAACAGTTCAACCATCGATTAAATGAAACAACTTAAAAGGAGGAAACCAAGCATTTTCCATTCTGCCCTAAATAAATTTGGTACCCATTTTCAGTACAACTATCACAGACTTTTTTCCTTATGTATAAGGGCCATATGATCTTATGGCAGTAAATCTACAATGCTCTCTTATACATATTTCATTTAACGCATTTTGTTCTTACCACTAAAACTACGTTTAAATCTTAATCATTTAATTGTCGTTGCATAGAACATAGTTTCTCCATATATGTAGATTTTCAAAAAGGTCTAAACAAACACTATTTGATTTTAATACTCTATAATTTGAGAGGATGCAGCAAAAGCAATATATTTCTTTCAAACAAAACATATAAAAACAACATTTTATTTCATACGCTTCGTTAACACAAAATCATGATATATTTACCATTCCACACTATCATTACACACAAAAATAATTGAGTAGCAAACTAATAAACAAAGATTTTTTTATTTTTTTCCACTTTGTTTCATGTTACAACAAAACAATAGCTTTCCATCTTACAAACTAAACTTTAAGAACTACAAAGAATGACAAACAAATGAACTAGTCTTGCTCTCCACCCTACCGTAATGGCATCATGGAGCCTCGTGGACTCTAGCCATACCCCCGAGCAAGAAATTATTTTAGCTTTACGAAGATAAATGGAGTCTTCTCACATATTTACCAAGGGATTAAACTAGCATAGCACAAATTTCATTCTTTTAGATTCTCTACTTTCTATTTTCAACCATGTTCCATGCAATATGCCACCTTTTTTTTTTTACAACCAATAAGCAAGAGAAATGTAAATAGGAAGGACTTATCTCTTCTCTATTAGATGGAGGACTGAACTCTTGTATCCATCTCTCCTCTCCTAGCCAAACCATCTTAGCCAAACCATCTTGACCACAATCTTCCCAAGGAGGGAGAACTCCTCCCCTCTTCTCAACCTTTCTTCTATCTCAAATAGGGTTCTTCAGAAGGAGAAGTGGGTAACACCCCACTCAATCTTCCCCTCCAAAATATATAAGAGAGCTTCAACTTGCAACTTTTGGGTGGGGAGGTGTGAAGTGTAACTACCCCGATCAATGAGAGTCTTTTCCTTATTAAAGAGGAAACATGCACTTGGACAACCCCTCTATCTTTTCATCTCAACCTCTCCTCAAAACTCGTCACTCTTCATTAGGAGGACATTTCAAGGGTCAAATTATGTCCTTGGGGTGCTATTATATGCCCACTTGACCCCTACCACTATAGTATAGACCCTAGGGGGTTTCTTTTTGCATTTCAACCAAGGAAATTGACCAACAACCCTCTTTAAGGGTCCATTTAAGGAGCCATCCGAAATTCAAACTTGGATAAGGGTTCCTAACCCCTAACCCCACTTGCATCCACATGAAACATAATTAAATATCATTTTAATATCAACCCTTACCACATTAATTTACCACATATTAACTCTTTATTTCTAAGCCCCAAAAGGTTCAAAATCATATCCACCATAAGATTTCTTTTGATTTGCTCTTAATGGATTTTCCCTTTTTGTACTTGCACCCTTATTTTCCTACACATTGCCAATGCAATAGTAAGAATCGATCATGTATGACATTAATTTGCAAGCTTCATATACTAAAATTTATCTATGCAACAATTCCATCTAGAATTTTAATTCGTATTCCATAATTTATGAGTTCTTAACACCTTCATGATAGTGACAATTAAACAAAATGTCAGAATGGAATGCAAATATATTGCTACACAATCACACTACTTATCATCTATAATACATATTAACATCTATTTAGGGAAACATGGAATAAATTAGGGCTTTACTAATCACATGTGGCGAGGCTTACATTTCTCCACAAATGAATATCTTTGCTCATAGTCTACCAAACCTTGGCTGAAAAATGCAATGGGCTGCTCTAAGCCTTCACTATTTTGTTGAACAAGCATTGTAGAAACATAATCAATACTGCCAAATGCATACAAAATAAAGTCTTTTGTAAAATCTGGGTTTACCAATATGGGAGCTGATGCTAAATCCTCTTTAATGGCTTCAAAACTGGTTGGCCTCTCTAATTAATCTGCTCTTCTTTCTTAGCGGTAAAAGGTTTGCAACATCAAGTATAAACCTTCTCAGAAAGTTAATTATGCCCAAGAAACTCCGCAACCCTTTCTTGTGATTGGGTAATGGAAGCTCCAAAATGGCTTTGACTCTCTCAGGGTCAATAGTGATTCCTTGCTTTGACACTATGTGTCCTAACAATTTACGCTCATGAACAACAAAGATACTTTTCTTGGGATTAAGGGATACTCCATACTCCCTACATCTTTGAAACACTTATTTTAAATGCAGTAAATGTTCATTATCATTTCTTGAGAATATTGTGATATCATCTAGATATATGAGCACAATTTTATTGATTAAGCCTTGAAAATCCATGTCCATAGCCCTTTAAAAAGTGGCTCCAACGTTGGACAGACCGAAAGGCATTCTGTTGTAGGCCATAGTGCCTCATTTTTTTGTAAAGGTAGACTTGTATTGGTATTCTTCTTTGACCAATACCTGGTTATAACCAAAATATCCATCAATAGAGAAAATCTCTTCGAACCAACAACCACTTGGAGAATCTGCTCCATGGAAATAAATGGGTAATGGTCTTTTAGAGATGCTCTATTTAGATCTTTAAAATCCACGCAAAGCCTAATTTCCCCATTTTTCTTTCTAACTAGAACCAGGTTAGAAACCCAGGAGGTGTGCTTAATTGGAAAAACAATACCCCCTTCAACTAACTTAGTTAGTTCTTTAATTATTAAAGGTTCAATCTTGGGGTTCAAAGGTCTTTGCTTTTGTCTTACAAGCTTTGCATTGGGTTCTAGTTCTATTGTGTGCTGAGAAATTCTAGGATCAAATCCTTTCAAATCAGAATAATCCCAAGCAAAAATATCCTCAAACTCTTGACATAAAGCAATGAAAGCCTGTTTATCTGACTCTGAACAAATTTTTCCTATCTTAAGAAGCTTACCTTTAAAGATCTCCAACTCTTCATAATGCTCCTCTTTAACCTAAATGCTTGTTTTGTTCATTTTCAGCTAGTCACCAGTACTAAAAATGGATTCTAGTGTAACCAGGCCCCTAGGCAACTTATTTGTTTTCAGCTGGATAATTTGATCCTCATATTGTTGTTTTAAGTTTTCCTGATTTACAACAGAAAATCGATCTTCCTCAAGCAAAAAACTAAGAATCTTTTCATCACTTTCAAAGACTTGCTAATTAATCTTGTTGTCAGGGATAGAGGGTCTAACAACTATCTTAACATGTTGTTGTACCTTCTCTTTCCTAATCTCATTGGGTATGCCAAACTTAGCACCAATTGCAACCAATTTGTTTGTGTGCTTATTTTGACTCCTAGGGACTGAAACTAGGTTAAATGCATTGAACTCCTCAATTATATCCCATACCCTACGTTTATAAGATTTCAAAGTATCATTCTTTGTCACATTTAACCCTCTCACCTGATTAACAATCAGTTTGTTGTCTCCAAACACTTGTAGGTAGCTGATTCCTCTTCTCCTTGCCCATTCTAAGCCCTGTATCAGTCCTTCATAATCAGTAAAATTGTTAGAACAGGAAAAGGAAATTCTAAAAGCAATATAATACCTATCACCTTGTGGAGAAACCAACATTGCACCCCCACTAGCTTCATTTTTGCTTCTGGAGCCATCAAAGTACATCTACCATAACTCATCTTGTAGTGGTAATTGTTGTTATGTTTGCTTTTCAAGGTTTGGCATCTCTGTTTCTAGTTCATGTAGCACATAAATACCCAATCCAGCTTCCTGAATAAGCTCATTTGGATTGTCCAATATATTTTCTGTTGCCCACTCATTTAGCAACACTTCTGGTATACTCGTAGCTTGCCGCTCTTGAGCTACAACAAGCTCACAGTCTTCAAAAATAGCACAGTTTGCATTAACTGCACTTGGCACATAAGGTTCAATGTGATCCTTTGCTAATGATTTTGATTTTATTGTTACTTTTGTTCCATACTTGGTCCTAAAAAGCATGAGACCAGTCAGAAGACATATATCCTCCAATTTTTGCAGTGAAGTCCCTTGATAGACATAGGGCAAAGAATGGAGGTAAATCAATAATGAAAACATGCTGGGGAATTAAAAAAATCGTATAGGAATGTAATGTGAGCCCCAAATCTTTGATAACACCAACATTGTTAACTGTTGTACCATCTAGTTGAAGCACTCCTTTCTCAAAGGGCTAGTATTTCAGTCCTAATTGATCTGCAATCTTTTTTGGCATGATTGAACTACTAGCTCCATTTTCAACCATACAATTATGAACTAATTTGTCTCCTACAATCAATGTCACATAGAAAGGAGGAGGTTTAAAAAAAAAATTAGACTCTTTACTTGGTTGTTTGCTTTGTTGTTTATCATTATCTTGGGGTATATTTGTGAAAAAGGCCTTAACTATATCAATTGAAGGTTCACTAGTCACTGCTTTTTCAATTAAGGCAGACTGTAACAACTCTTTTTGGCCTGGGATTGCCAAAGAGTCCCACATAGACATTGTGATATTCATCTTTTTCATATTCTCAACAATATTGAAGGGAGCAACAAAATTTACCTTATGTTGTATCCTTGTAGCAACAAGCTCAGTTTGCAAGTGGGGTTGTTGATTGGAAGCTACTTGTGATGTAGATGGTTCTGTAGCTACTTTTTTTTTGTTGTCAGTTGTCTGCTCAAGTTCAAAGGCTCTTTTCTTTGCTTTTGTGTTTGCAGCAATTGGATAATCATTTGCATTGACTCCAAATAACTCTTCTCCTTGCTAGTTTAATAGAGTAGCATCACTTGAAAGTTGGTCTTACTGCTGTAAGGCCCCATCATTAGGTGTGTTCTATTGTGAATTTGAAACACTTTGCACCATTGAAGCTTGATTGATGATTTCACTTGAACAAGTGGCCTGATTATGAGGCTGGTTGCAAGGATAACACCATTCATAATCTGCAGCCAAGTTGTTCTGAACAGGGACAATGTCCTTAGCTGCACTAATAGGAGCAGGATTATACACTTGAAAATGCCTTGTATTAATACTCTATTTTGGGCCCTGGTAGTTGCCTTGATAAGGCTGCCTATTGCCTTGATATTGTTGTTGCTGACCTTGATAAGGCTGATTTGCAGTTTGATTTTGCTGTTGATAAGGTCTATTATATGATTGTTGCTTCTCTAAGCTTACCAATTTATTACCAAAAGTCTGAAGCAAACTTTTGATCTCTTGTAGCTCCTGAGATGAGCTTGAAACAGTACTTTCTTGACTTGTAGCAGCTGGAATAGCAGCTGATGACGTTGGAACAACTGGCAAAGGTGTAAAAGGTGGTATTTGTAGAGGGATATTAGGTTGAATCTCAGGAAAGATAGGCATTGGTGGCCTAGGGGCAATCTTACCTGCTGAAATTAAACAGTTTTCAGCCCTTATTGCTACCTCATCAGCATCTGGTAAAGACACCCCTCCTATTGATTGTGTCATGGCTGCTATTTCATTGTTTATGGCTTTTAGAAAGTATAAGAAGGCATGCTCAGGAGTAGGCCTCACCGTGACTAGGATTCTATCCCAAGTTTTTTGAAACCTAAAATTAAAGTCTGTCATTTGCTCCTAAGGAGCTCTCTTTATAGTTGTTAATTGCTCAACCAGTGACAAGCAATCAGACTTATCTTGAAATTGCTTATGCAGCTTGTCTCATAACTCATCCCAAGTTGCAATAGACCCAACTTGCAGACCTCTAAACCATTGCAATTCCTTTCCTTTAAACGAGGCTGCAAGCAATCTGACAACTACATTTTCTTGGGTTATATGGTGAACCCCACAAAGAGATGCCACATCTTTGATTGTTCAATAGGAGTTGTTTGATCTTCTTCTGTGAAAAATGGCAAGCTCTTCAAGGCTGCTACAGGGATATCATCATGTTGGGCCAAGTTCAATGGATTGCCTCCATTAAATGGTATAAAATGTTGATTTCTAGCCATTTGCACAATTGGAGGTTGATTGACCTGAACTAAAACAACAAGAATTGAGGTTGTAATTACAATTGAACTAGCTTTAAAAGTTGGTTTGAAACTTGGTGGGGTTGATTGAACCCTCTTTGAAATGGAACTCTTTTAACAGACCTACTCTGCCTTCTAGGTGGAGATAACTGTAAATATTCAAAAGATTCTGAACTTCTTGTCTGAATCTTTTTCATGTAAAGCTTCATAGCACTGGTTTTAAAGCTTTACCCACATTGGAAGTCACCAAATATGAAAAATATACCTCTTGAAGGCTTGAAATGGTGGCAGCATATCAGAACCAACAATATTCTATTTTTTTTTTGAATTGTCTGATTCGACAGTCCCACTGGGTGTGCCAAAATTATTAACTCTATGATTTACACCCAGACTAAGATTTGACACAACTAATCATGAGCAACATGGGAAATTTTCTAAGGCTATGGGTGACCTTATAACAGAAAAGGACCTCCAGAGAAAGCTGGTTCTTTATTGGTCTCACCTAAAACTACAACTTATCATAGAGGAAAAGGGAAAAGAAAGCTAAAAAATGAAGACTGAAACTAAAAGAAAACGGTGATTCACAAATTGATAAGGATTGTAATGATTCAAATTTTCATACACTTGGCTACAAATGATAAATCTAAACTGCACAACTTATTTTTGTAAGTTCATACATGAGCATTTCACAAGAAGGTTTGAAAACATTAACCCTTAAAGAGGAAATAACAATTTTCATAGTCTAAGGATATGTGTAACCTAACACAATTTGTGACTTGCACAAACTTAATTTTGCAGAAAAAGAAGAAGAAGCATGAAACATAGCTTCAAGGAGATTAAAATACCTCACAAAAAAAATCTTGAGTAATCATTCAATAATGCACAGATTCTGCAACAATAAGGAGGCAAAGCTTCATAATTAGAAGAATCCAAGGCACTGACTGTATATCTGTTGATGTGTGTTTTATGATACACCAAACACTCTAGAATAAAGAATCCAAAGACGCTCTATCCTCTCTTGAAAAACTACCTAGTATGCTAAGATTGCTAGAAAGGTCATACGGTAATTCCAATGTTTCGTAAGTTGGGGGATGGACAAGCTTAATGGATGATGTGATATGCTGGTATCACAAAGGGACCTTGGACAACAAATTACTCAAAAGTAGGGATTTAGATTGATTTTATGTTGAATGCTCTTATATTTTTTAGGATTTTTGATTCTTAAAAAAAAGGAAAAAGGATAAGGGTTTAGAAACTAGACTTATGCTAAACTACTCCTATGAACTTAAGAGACAAATGTTGGATAGTGAAATTTAAACCAATCTTTTCTTTGCCAAGTACGATGACTACAACTAGACAAAGATGGTGCAATCTTCAATGGGATTTACAAATGATGCCCTATTACACAATACCACCATCAATTCAAACAATGCATATAGGTAATAGAATTCAAGTTAAACAGTTTCAAAGTTTAGACTAACCTTGCACATCAAATTGAAAAAATCATTCAATTGAAAAAGGTATGGACTAATTTCACTATTTTCAACACTATCAATCTTTCATTCATCTAAAAAAAATTTGTTGAAGCTAATTTACTTTATTGAAGAAATATGAAACCATGCAAGCTCTCAAAATAACAAATGCTCAACTATGAATCAAATCATTATTTGAATAGCACTAGTAGCAACAATTTCACAAGTCTCTCTGAATGAATGAAATGAGTGGGGTTTATATAGGCACCCCAATTACAAAGCAACGACCCAGATTGATTTGAGATCAATGGCCAAGATTATTCCAAGAAACCCTAACCCTAAAAAGCATAACTAACTTCAAGGACACATGGAACAAGTAGGATGAGCCACTTGGAGTGTGAAAATAATGACACCTTGCAAATTACTCGAGCAAATGGGAATCCAAAATGCAATTCCCCTTGGCCTACTCCCTGGCTGCAAATGTAAGAAATTTTGTTAACACCAAATCAAGCTCCTCCATTGATATGTTTGGCATAGAATCCAGCTGCACTCCCATTATGTCCAAGGTTTCAAGGCACTGAGTGAAAGTATTTTCCCATCTACCTTCTTGTTTCTAAAAGCTATCCATAAAGGTTAAAAGAGGAGATGTCATCAAGTTGGTTTTCTGTGATAATTTGCATTTCCTTGAAGTAAATATTCATCACACTTCTCTTCAATCCTTCCAAATCCAAGCCATTTGTATCATGATGCTCCTACCCTGTTAATCCTTCAAGAGAGGTGAGGATTCTAAGCCGTATTTTTCCAAGAGAATTTTGTATAATAGCACACTCTTCTTTCATTCCATCGTATATCTTCTTCTTTGCTAACAAGGAATGATACCATCTGCTGAAATCATATGAGGCTCCTTCATCAATAACACCTTCTTGGATCGATATTTGCAGGGATACTTCCTTTAAAACCCTCAAACGAGGTATTACTTTGTCATTTATGTATTGGGAGTCTTCCCAATTATCTTCAATCTGGCCAATTTCAGTCATAAGCAAGGCTGATCTGTCATAGGTCTGAGCACATTTCTCCAAAAATCGTTCCATTTGTTTTGAGATATTGTTGATCCAACTCCTAGTTGCTTGGCTTGTGATCCTCATAGCTTCAAGAGTGTCAACGGATTCCAGAGGAAGGGATGATGGTGGGATAAAATCTTCACCTTCTTGGTGCAAGGGGGATGTTATTTGTTGAATGAACTTTATTAGCCTCAAATTTTCCAACCCTAGTCTTTCCTTCTTCTCCTTTGTTTTGTCAAACTTCTCCTTGATGGCCTTAGAAGTGTCTGCTAGCTCATTTGGAAATCTTGTTCTATCGTGGTTGGCCCAATGTCCAACGTTGTAACATCATAATCCATAGGAGTAATATGATCTCTAGGCTTGTCATCCTTTGGGACTACAACTTGTAAAACCCTGGATCCTACACCATTTCTGATAATCTGAGAGTAATTTTTAGGCTTCTTTGGTGTTTTAGCTTTGCCAATCCTCTCTAAGAAGTCCTGCATGCTTTCAATTGGTTGGACTTCATCCATTGGTTTAGATTTCTTCATCAAACTTTCAGTCAACCAATCAAGGATAGTGGATAATTCCATCCCATCCTCCAATTGAATATCATCATCAATCCCTTTCAAGGAAGAAATTATTTCATCTCCCAGCTCCTCATTGTTTTCAAGGATCTCAATATCTCCCATGCCTTCAATCATCAGCACATCACCTCCTTCCAAACACTCAGTGAAGGTTTGTTCTTGAAGAAAATTCAGCTGTTCTAATTCTTGAAATTTGACCTCTTGTTCATGGTTTGGTTCAATCTTAGCAATGGACACCTCTTCTACTATTCTAATTGATAACGTACTTGAAGATGATGGAATTTCATTCACCTTTTGCTTCTTACTTTCCAACTCTTTACTAGCTGCTTCCTTTTCCTTTGTTTGAATATCTTCAATCATTTCCTTCCTCTTGCTTGGATATGGAAGTTCATCAAGATCTCCAACTACTTCTCCTTGAATTTCATCATTGATAAATGTGACATAGGTAAGGGAGATTCCTTCTTTTCTTAATCTGTTGATCTGATTATCCACCCATTCCCTAGAGTAAGCTACAATGTCCTTCATTAATACATTTAAATCAGTCAACTCAGGTTGTGTCTAGTTGGGAAACAAGATAGGCTTGTTCTTTCCCTATTCAAATTAATGATGCACGTATTCTCCATTGTCTTTTACCTGGTCAGGAATGAGGAATAAGTCACACTTTTTCACAAGGTCTATTGGAATTCTAGACCACATCTTCTTCCTGACTCCATATTCGTCCACCAAGTTAAACCAATAGTCTTCAATCTGCATAACATGAAGGGACTTCTTCCCGTGAACTCTCAAATATGGATCATAATCGGACCTCGGTTTATAAGTGCCAAACTTATAAAATTATAACTCTAACTTTGCTGCCTTGGCTCATTGCAATGAGGGACAAACTTCTAGCATTTTCCCAATTGCAATAGGAAAATCCACTCCTTGTTTGTTCTTTTTCCCTTGAATGGAATCCACATGTGCCAGCTGCCTTGCAACTTCAAGCATAATAATCTTGTCCATTGGATACTGAGGGAGTTTATACAGAGCATCTAGGAATCCATGAACTCTTATGTATGTAAAAGTCAAAAATTGGATGAACCAAGATCCAAATTTATCAAGCAGCACCATGGCCTCTTTAGATAACCTCTTTTGAATTCCTCCTTGAAGCAATCGAGTGATATACATGAGGAAGGTGTCATTGGTTATCTTATAATTGTCTTTATAATGCAACTATAGCTGTGGGTAACAATCATACGCTTTGAACTACTTATTTTGAAGCCCAACTTCCCCTTTGCAAATAAATCCTTTATATTTAGTAAACTGGGCCAGGATGTAGACTATGTAGGAACTCATATAGAAGGTCTTGGTCTTCTCCAAGTTTCTTAACTGGAAATCAATGTTGTCGCTTATTAATTTAGCCCATTTTATTGTTTCCATTCCCAATACAACCTCCTCTACATATGAAAACATTCATACTTCGAAGAAAGCTCCCTGAGAAGTACCCATAATCCTATTCAGCATGTGGATCATGTCACTGTATTCTTCTTTAAAATCTGTGCAAATCAATCTCTTAGGTAGCTTAGAATGATGCCTCTTCGGCTCCTTAACCCAGTTGGAATTAATTATATCCATACAAGATTCTTTGGCCTGATCAAACATGGTTTGTGATTCCTCTTGGGTCTTCTTCAACATTTTGTGATGACGAGGAATACCAAACACCTCTCTGATTAAATCTTCTGTGAAGTATGCCAAAGTGATCCCGTTAGATGCTTTAATGGATCTTGTATGTGGATTGTATATTTTGGCGCACTCAACTATCAGCTCATTGCACTAAACTGTAGGTGGAAATCCTGTTGCTTGGTGAAGTCTGCACTTAACCATGTTGGTTGCAATAGGTGTGGGCATTTCGTGCTGAGTGTCAAACATCATTTTCTTGTGTTGAATCACATTGAATTGCTCGAAGTTAGTATCCGCTACTTTCTTCCATTTCGATGACAGTTGAGATTCTAGATAGAATTCCCTGAGAACTTCTTTCACTTGAATCTTTCTAACCCCACCTCCTACGTTCTTTGAAGTAGACATTGTGCTTGTATGAAGCTCGAAGTTAGAAAATTTTCACAAATCACAAAGAAGACAATTTTATGGTTGGAGAATATTTAAATAAATTAATTAAAAAACTCTAGAACTTGACTGCTTAGGTTGGTTGGAGAATAAATTTTAATAAAATGAAATTTTATCAACCTTTATCATTTTTTAAGAACATTCAAAGAAACTTTTAAACAATTTACTGGACTTTTAGAGCTGAAAATTGAAGTTTTTTGTGAATCCAAGATAAAAATTATTTTTTCGTCTTCAAATTCGCTAGCTATGACTTTGCAGTTGATTGAGAAATCTGGAAATAGAAGAAGAATATCCAACCTTGTGCTCTAGAATCAATGTAACTTGCAGCTCAAGAAGAAAAGAAGAAGGATGCCTTTGGCTGAGAGAAGTTTTCCTGTGAGAAAATTTGACCTGTGAATAATGAAAAATAAACTCTCAAGCACTTCTTTTATAATAAAAAGTTTCCTTATTGGCCTGAGTCGACCTCTTCTCTAATTGGGTGCTTTGTTTTAGAACGCAAAAAGCAATCTTATCTTCCTTTTGACTTTTCAAGGGCGCCCCTTCTTGCTTGGTTGTTAAGTTTTTAATAAAAACTTAAGTTATTTTATTTTCTCTTTGCCTTTAGAAAAATCAACCTTTAAGTGGACTTATCCACTTTGCAAATGGATTTTCTCCTTTTACCAAGGTAACTCTTTGCCTTATAAAACATTTCAATTCTCTCCTTGAAAATTCGACTTTCAACTGGAATTTTTATCCTTTCAAGTGGATTTTGACTTCATCATGGAATTATTGAAGTCGCAATTCGAATTTTCATTTGCCTTAGCCAATTTTTACCTTCAAACACGTTCGCCAACTAGAATTTGGAATCATCCAACTGGATTTCTTTTGAACTTGGGCGAATTTTAACAAGACTTCAAATGGATGAATTTTAATTGGATTTCCCAATTGGATTTAATTTTGATGAATGAATTTTAAATGGATTTTTTTATGGGGCGCACCTCTCCAGACTCAGGCGAATTTCACCATAATTTTCTTGCTTTTTACTTGATTTTTCATTGATTTTTCTTCCTTGAAGGTGCGATTTTTGATTTATTTTCAAGATTTTGCATGTACTTTTCCTTGCTTTTCAAACCTTTGAATGTGCTTTTCCTTGCTTTTAGACCTTTGCATGCGCTTTTCCTTGTTTTTCTCATGATTTCTCTAGTTTTTTAAGATTTTTGCTTTATTTTTTCCTGCTTTTCAATTGATCTAAAAGTGGAAACTTCCAACTCCACTGCCAATGAGACCTAGCACCTTCTAAAAATAGAAACTTTCTAAAAATAGAAAAAAGAAAAAAACAACTTTTTAAAAATAGTAAATTCTAGATTGGTCCATAAATGCCAAAAAATGAAAAAAGCAAA
The DNA here is from genome assembly GCA_007258455.2 of Sequoia sempervirens. Lineage (NCBI taxonomy): Eukaryota > Viridiplantae > Streptophyta > Pinopsida > Cupressales > Cupressaceae > Sequoia > Sequoia sempervirens. Next base: position 14,364 of record VDFB02255570.1, read on the forward strand.
AAGCAAAAAAGCAGAATCCCTAAAAAATAGGTGTAAGAATTGAGCGAAAGCACAGGCGATCCTCATCTACTGGGTCTTCTAAGCATTTCTATGATGTTCATGTTCAGTTTCAGGCTCAAATTCTCAACTTGGCTCGAGTGATGACTCCAAACTTTGACATGAAATTCCCAGAGCAACAGAGCTTATGAAATTGCCACTCAAAGCTAAACCTTAAGAGCAAACCACCGAGGGTCCCCATTTGCAATGGGGTGATGTGTGAAATAGGTAATAACAATATCATTCTCCCAAATGAGTTACAAAGCATATCAAATTTGAGAAAGGATTATCAAAATCACTGACTTCAAAATTTTCATTATCAGAATTACCTAAAATGAGTTACAAAGTGAATATATCACACAACCCAAGCAGTTGCACCAAAATAGGAGAAAATAACTACCTTGGGTCGGATGCCCTAGAAAAACCTAGAAACGAGGCATTAGATTCCTCACAAAACCATCTCCAACATGTGAGGAAGAAGGTTTTGGTCAAACCAAATACCTTAGGTAGACAAAAACACCAACAAAGCGCATTAATGCCACCTACAAGTATGGGAACATGTCTCCAAATTGAAAAAACTTCCCCTATATTCCCTCCATTTTGTTTCTCTCCTCAATTTGCATTTAAAAGATAACAAAATAACTTAAAGGCTTATAAATACACCTTAAAATTAGTTGTTTTACAATAGAAATTATGCAAACACAAAATTACAAAAGAAACCTCCAAAGTACGCTCATAAAGTTGAAGTGGCACAAACTCAAAATAAGGTGGACTCCATGTTGGCACATTCATGGGGTTGCAAAGGCACATAAGACACAAAAATTTGCCTAAGGCACAAAACATATTTCCTTAGCCATAGGGTATACATTAGTCAAATTGTTTTTTTCCCTTTAAAAAAACAAATAATGGCACAAAATACCATTCTTCCCTATTGGCATATTAGGGTAATGAAAAACCCTAAAACAAAAGCAACAAAAAGAAGAAAATTTATTTTCATTCTTTCTCGAAGCTCAATGAAGAAGTTATGCTGTCGTTGAGGGTTTGATTGGAGAATCCTTCCTCTCAAATGTTACAGTGGCATTCCTTCTTGCAAAATCTAACAAATGATGAACTCCTTGGGTAAGTGTTTGAAAGTAACTTTTAATGAAGCTTTTCTATTCCTCTCTGATCTGACAGGTCACAACCATCATCTCTCTACTTACCCATTCTAATTTTACTGTGGTCATTTACTTCTTTGTTGGCCACCATGATAGTCTGAGGATATACCTCAAGAGTTTTGAAGAAATGAGATTCGGCTACAAAGAGACAAAGCCATTCACCGGTTGACAAAGGAACACGGGTTAGTTGTCTCAAAACATGTCTTCTGACTTATTTTACAATAAAACCCATAAGGGTTTTCCTTTTTCAATTTTAAACAAAACCCTTACTCTGCTCTCATTGTTTAAGTGTACCAAATTTGTAAGAGTTTCTCCTTTTGATTCCCTTGTAACAGTATTTTCATGCAACTGTAAATGCATTCTTCTACACTTATTTTCTCCTTGTCTTTTGGGTTTCGCTTTTGTAAATCTATTTGAATTGCCACCCTTTAACACTCTTGTGATATCTCTACTTTTAAAAGGGACAAAAACCAAGTGGCCCTGATAGCTGCAGCTTCATCTCATAGGCACCTAAAACCTATGTCACCCTATGTTATTTTCATGCACTCTTTGGTACAAAGGGCTTTGAATTCGAGCTCCTTCTCTTCACTTTCTGGAGGCCTTTTATAGATATCTTTTGCTTCTGGACAAACCCCAGATGGGTTTCAAGAAAAATGCATTTTCATTATACACTACTCGCGACTTTACTTTACCTTGCAGAGAAACACTTGAATCACATTATAATTGTGTTCTTCATTCACTCCTTTATGAGTTCTCAATAGAAAAGTAAGATGTAAAAGGGATTATGTGTATTTTATTCATTGTTTACAGTTTCTATGTGTGCCACAACTTTCCTAGGTATTTGAAGAAATTTTCATTTTATGTATGTAACACTTTCAGGCTTATGAGGTTCTAGAACCTTAGCATTCGCCATTACAATTCTTTATACTCTACTATCTTAATCAATGGAGGGTTAATGTTGCTTTACTCATGGAACATGCTCTGTTAATAAGGATCATAAATTAATGATGTATACACAAAGAATGCCATCTCTGTCCTTTTCTGTTGGTATAAGATATTCAATTTTGCCTTTTTAATTCGGCCTCTGAGCCATACATAACATCAATAACTTCATATATTTTGACATAAGTGTAGATTGTTGTTGCTTGATAGTAACCTTGTTTATTGAATCTTGACCCAAGCAGAAACATTCTGAACTATTATTTATTTGATCTTCACTTTCTAGCTTTGACTATGTCTGGGAAAGTTGGACAATAACATGGATGACATTGCCAGCTCCAAGATCCTCAAAGTCACCAAACATTCATCCAATAGATGGATTTGTACCTGTAGTTGAATGAATACCATACAAAAACAACTAACTTATATCCACGAACTGGATTGGTGTCCCTTTATACAAAATCCTATTGTTTTCCTTGCATCCATCTAATATGAACATACCTCAAGAATTGAAAGAGTATGTTACTACATGCCCTTCTTCAAAGCTTTAACAACAATATTGTCATGTATGGATTGTTGTTTCCCTTCTTCATCTTTTCACTACATTGTACAATAGTCCTCCTTCCTTTTTGAGATGATTGTCCATATGAAGACTAAGTATTATAACTGCTTTCTTTTCCATAAGTTTGTCCTTTTGATCTTGCATATTGAATCACTGTACATATTTTATTGTGATTACATGTACACTTGCTTGCATTTGCATTGTACCTCATATAGCTTATGTACCCTTGTTGTGTTCCTATTCAAGACTAATTTCCATGCTTTCATATTTGTCAACTATCATGCTATCTACAATGGCTTTTCAAGAGCTAATTGAAAGACATTACCTTGTATTCACTGTTACTCTAGAAATTGACAGTCTTTATCAAACAAATCTGCCCTTGAATTGCTTCCTTTTACATTTGTAGTTACCACTGCATACACTACTGCCATTGTACTTTCACATGCTATCATTAATTTGTCCATTGTGCATCTCTAACATAAATAACCTAACCTCTAGGTACATCCTTTGATTTGGGAATTATGCCATCATGTAGAGGTGACAATTTCTTTTGGCTTTCCCTACCTTTTCTTTAGAGCCATCTCATTTATGTGAGCATCCAAAATTCCAGATTGGGAATCTCTAAAGAATAGGTAGAAAATATCAGAATAAAATTGTACTTGCCCATATGTATATCAAAAATAGGTATAAACAAAGATTCACCCTAAATATCTTATTTTCTCTAGCATGTTGGGCTCAACTCTAGTAGGAGCCTCATTTTACCCCACATGATGAATTAGGATGAATAGAGCAATAACATGATTACCCTATAACTGCACATGAAGCAAACGGTTAGAAAAATATGTGCATATGCCCAAAGGGCTTGATGATCCTGTTTTTCTTTCTTTGGACATAGACATCTTATTGTTTGTTTAATGCATGTGAAGGACAATTTATACACTGGTGTATGGATGTATATGTAGTGTTAGAGACCATTATTGCTTAGAGTTCTTCTCTAACCTCATTGCAAATTCCTTTCAGATGCAAGGCATGGAAATAGGGAGCTACAGAGGACACAAAGCAACTTGAAGCAAAAGACCAAGCAAACAACAAAATCTGACTAGTCATCAGGCAATGATTGGCCTCTTCCCCTATATATGTGCATTTTTTCCTTTTGTTCATCTATCAATGTATAAATTCCCTTTCATTTACATTGAACAAGATAAATCTCACAGCTTGTGTGAGATAAATTTGTACTCTTGAATCAATAAAGATTATTTTCATCAAGATTTGTGTAGATCTTTCAATATTGTATGCAATTGTATGAATGCAACAATCTATTACTGAAAAAATGTAATCTATTTGATTCTTATGTTTATACAATTGAATGTAATGTAGGGAAGATAGCTAAAAATGCACTTCACTTTTGTTTGTAAACACTATTAGCTCACTTAGTTTGATAAAAAACAAAAAATGAGTAACAACTATTTCTTTAGAAACAATCGAGCTTACCTTATTTTTTCTTAAAGTTTTCAATTTTGTTCTACTTGCTTACAACAACTTGCATCACACTCATAAGGGTTTAAAATGAATATGCATTGTCACTCATGAAAGGTTAAAATGAATAACAACATGCACATTTTCACTCATGGGATTTAAAATTAACTTGCATCATACGTTAGTGGTTTAAAAAGAATTCAAGTGCTTGTTTGACACCATAAGTGAGATTAAAATTAACTTGTGCTTGCATTGTCTTGTGGTTTACATTTTTCCTTTGGATGTGTATGTTCTTCTCTCATGCCATTTGGCAATCTTGAGAATCAAAAGCATCTCTTGGCATTTGTATAACCACTCAAACACTGGGTTTTGGGCCTTTTTCTTTTTAAAATGAACCCCATGCGAGTGTGAAAAAAAGGTGTGTGTATGCTCTCTCCTTGCACTTCATGTGATCTGGGAGATCAAAAACAACATACTTGTCTCACTTTCGTTACCTTTAGAGGGTCTTCCTCCCAACTTGTGAGAGGGAACGACCCAAGTAGTACTTTGTTTTAGTCCACTATGTAAATTATCGTGATTGTTGGGAAAGTCTTCAATCACTTGGTGCGGATGCCCTATACCGACGAGTGTCACCCCTAGTATCCGTGAGATACGTCAAAATCCTTTCTTAGGAAGGGAATTAGAGACCTCTTGATTGAGCTAATATTGCCACATATATAGCCACTAGTATTAACCGAAAACAAAAATTTAGAACCTCTTGTTTTAGAGGCCAAAAACCCTTTTACTTGTTGGTGTAGGAGGTCAGGCCTCTGAAGCCACCCTACATTCCACTATTCATTGTAGAGACAAGAAATCCCTTAGTTCACAAGATCTAATGATCTTCAAGGGTAAGATATTTTGGTGTGCCCGTGTCGTGTAAGGGGGAGCCAGTGTCACCAAGATCTCTAGTTGTCTACTTTGTCTAAGTGTTTGGAGCAATCTAAGTAGGGACTTAGTAGGTAGTATCTTTTCCAGCCTAGGTTGTGCATTGTTTATGAGTGTCTTTATACACATACACATTATACATTTCACACTCAAATTAGACCAAACAAGTGTTTTTTGACTATTTTCAATGTTTTCCGAAGTCCATTTCACAAAATCACACCAAGATCAATCAGAAAATCCATCAAAAAACCAGTTCAAACCATCAATTTACAAAGCAAACTCTTTGTTAACCAGAACTGCTTAAAATAGGCCTGCAACTGCATTATGAGTCACAACTGTTAACCAGAAAAATGCAATTGATGCCTTGCACCACATTTGCTAGAAAGGCCCACAACTATTGTAGTTCGCCACAATTGTTGTAGTTCGCCGCAACTACTCACCAAAAACCTACATCTAAAAATGACACATTTAATAGAAACAAAGCCACAACTGCCTGATCACCAAAATTTCAAAAGAAAAATCCTTGTCCAAACCTAATCAAATTGATCTTAAAAATGATCTTATCACCTAAACCTTAGACTTGCAAAGTTTTACCAGTCTATTCCATCACTTTCATTTAGGATTGCATTACATTCTAGGTTGCATTCTTCATCTTGCCTTGCATAATTAATCTTAGGTTTTAGGTTCCACATACCTTTAGGATTTCAGACATAGGAAGTTTATCAAGCCTTTAGATAGTCCATGGTTACTTATTCAATTTGTCATTGACCTTTATCTTTTTATCAATCCTTGTCATCTCCATCTTGGTCAAAAATTTGGGTCTCAAATTTATGTCTTAGTTTAGACTCATCTTGTCAACCTTTTTCAATCTTCGTCATCACAAGGGTCAATGACAATTAAGTTTGTTATCTTGGATCTAACAATAGCTTGGTTATCATCCTTTTTCTTAAATCTTAAGGTCCATATCCTTAGTGTCATTTAGCTTCATACCATATCCTTTGATCATAACATCATTATCATCCTTTCAATCCTTAGTCTTGGACTTAGGTGTTTCGTCATCTTGCATCCTTATATCCTAAAAATCACAAAAATATAGCTTAACCTCATCTTAGACTTAGTTGCATCATTACCTTTGGTCATTGATTTAGCATTACATAGCCTCAATATCATTACCTTTGATCTTAGATTGGTCTTCCTTTGGCGTCCATTAGTCTCATTTAGACTCATTTAGTTTCATATTTGGTCCAAAGATCATCATTACTCTTACATGGTCACCTTGCATCCTTATACCCAAAAAATCACAAAAACATAGTTTAGTTTCATATCTTGCATCTCTTCCATCTTGCAAGTCTTACATGGTTGAAACAAGATCATAAACCAAAAGAAAGGACATGGATTCTTCAATTGAACCCTTTTCTAGTCCAAATCATGACACTAATCTTGGATCAAATTCAAATCAATCTACACCAGAAAATAAAAATGAACAAAATGAGAGAGAAAGAGAACAAAAGAAGTGAATAATGTCAAAAAAGGAGAGAGAGAATTAGGTAAAGATGTAGAAATACATATTGAAAGGTAATTAAAAAAAGGAATTGATGCTAGAAATAAATAGACATATATAGGTGGTAAAAAGAAAGAAATGAGACAAAAAAAAATATAAATAGATGGTGAAGGAGATTGATGAAAAAAAAATTTAATACAAAGAAAGTAAAGCATGAGAGAGAAGAAATAAAGGAAGATAAAAAAGGAGAACAAAAATGAAAAATGAAAAATGGGAGAAGGAAATTATTAACAATAAAGAAACAAAGCAAGAAAGCAAAAGAACAAATGAGAGAACAACAAAGGAAGAAAGCAGAGAGAGAGAGAGAGAGAGAGAGAGAGAGAGAGAGAGAGAGAGAGAGACTAGGACAATAGTCTCCTCTTAATCCTAGTCATTCACATAAAGATGTTTCCCTAATATTAATCCTAAAATAGCCCTTATCCCTTATGCAACACTTGTCACATCACAACAAATTTAATCCAAAACATAATCCCCAATCAATCCTAGCAATTCATCACTCAATGCATCCTGACCCTTAATTTCTCTCATGAAATTTCTATAAATGAAAGGCCTTCTGCTACACCCTTAATATTAGAGTACATCAGGTTATGAATAGTCAACTTGTGGCTATCTTAACTCCCAATTAAGTCATATTATCATTATTGCATTGTTATTTAGTTGTTTAGGTCGACCTAGGGCTTATATAGGTTATCTAAGTTGGCTTGGGTGGTATCCTAGGCATAAATAGGTATATATAGAAGGTTGTGTGTCTTATTTCATCATCATATTGTGCATTGTGTTCTCATTGGAGATAATTGGAGATTCTCCCCCTCGAAGTGGCTTGTTATTCTTAGTTATTATCAAGTATTTGCAGCATATTTGATATCATATTCTTCTATTGTGCAAGTTATTTCATTACAAGTGGTATCAAAGCATGATCTTGGCACCATAGAGGCAAGGTTTCTTCTCAATATTGGAGGCGATTTAGGGGAGAGCATATCTTCCATATTTTAATGCTTTTTTTCTAAATTTTACAGGGTTTTTTTAATACCATATTAAAGAAGCTACAATTCAGATTTCAGAGGAATTAGAGCATATTTGAGTGAATTATTGTAGAATTAGGGTTTTTGCACCCCTTCTTCCCATTTGCATCATTCAATCCTATGTTATTGTTATTGAATCATCTTGATCACACCATCGTGCTATTGGTTTCATGAGCAATGACATCCAAGCTATCAACACATCAACATACTACACTTGATCTTTCTAAGGTTTGCATGTATTTGGTTTGATCTAGGCTAGATTTGATGCATATTTCATTTAATATTATTTGTATGCAAAACAAAGTTTTATGATGTTTTATTTGTTCCTAGTGTTGTTTTTTATGATCATATTTAATGCATAGAAATTTAATTAAAAATCAGACACAAGACATAGCATATACCCTGGGAAAACCCTTCACTTGAGGGAGAAAAACCCAGCAACAAATATATCTCTTATATATATAAGTAATGGCAACAAGTATCTTTACAATGAGGCCACACACAAGGCCAATATTCAGCACTAGCAATGGCTGTAATAACAAAGAACAATCTGCTCTTCCTTGAACACAAATTTGCTCTTCAATGCATTCGCAATCTGCCCTAGAAGAAATTCTCACTTGATATAAGGAGTTGCTCTTGATAGAATCCACACTTGCTTGTAGGAAGGAATCAAACTTGCTTGATTGCAAATGAGGGGAAATGACCTCATATAAATACATTGCTAGATAGTTCGCACCCTTTCAATAAACTAGGTTGGTCACCAAGAAATAAATACAATTAATAATAATAAATTACAATGAAGATCGGCCAAGGAAGAATGATGCAAGGAAGTCGTCCAAAAATAATGTTGGCATTTACACATATAAATAATTTATATCTTCAATTGGGGCTGGAAGAATTGAACCTGAAGCTGCTAACATCAACACTCCCTCTCAACTAGGGAGAAATACTTCCAACTGCATAAGACATATCACCTCATCCTAATGTCTACCACAATGGCTACACCCAAATGTGGAAAGGAAGGATATCACCTCATCATGATATCAGATATCACCTCAACATGATATAAACCATAATGGCTACAACCATGTATGGTATGTACAAGTGTTCATCACTTGCGTGATGTTGTCACCTCAACATGACTTTCACCATGTCTCTCCCAGAGGGTGAAAACACAAGTACAAGAAAATCATCATAGACTCTCTCACGTGATGCTATCATGGAGTCACACACATGACATCCACCATGGATCTGCCAAGGGGTGGAATCAAGGGATATCACCTCAAACTTCTCTTACAGAGAAGAACTCATTAATCAAGGGATTTCACCTCGAACTTCTCTCACAGAGAAGAACTCATTAATCAAGGGATTTCACCTCAAACTTCTCTCATAGAGAAGAACTCATTAATCAAGGGATTTCACCTTGAACTTCTCTCATAGAGAAGAACTCATTAATCAAGGGATTTCACCTTGATCTTCTCTCACAAAGAACTCATTAATGAGGATCACTAATACTAAGACTCCTTCTCAATTAAGGTTGTATTCTCCACCATACCAAGCTTATCTTGAAAGTACACAAACTTTATTCTGGAGAGAGGCTTGGTGAGAATGTATGTCGTCTGCTCATCAGTGTTGATATACCTCAACTGTATAGCTTTCCTCAATACCATATCTCTGATATAGTGGTATTTGATCTCAACATGCTTAGTTCTATCATGAAACACAGGATTGACAGAAGGCTTCACACAACTCTGGTTATCACAATGAATGATAGTAGGCTCCATTGATTGTCCAAAAAATCTTGCAAGGAGCTTACAAAGCCACACTGCTTCCCGAGCTGCCATACAAGCTGCAATATACTCCGCCTCTATTGTACTCAATGCTACAGATGACTGCTTCCTGCTACACTAGGAAATCATAGCAAACCCCAAACTGAAGCAACATCCAGAGGTGCTCTTCCGATCAGTAACACACCCTACCTAATCAGAATTAGTATAGCCATGCAACTCCAAATCCACACCTGTAGAATATCTCAACCCATATCCAACTGTTCCACACAAGTATCTCAGGATATGCTTCGCTGCAACTAGAAGTATTTTCCTTGGTTCACACATGAACTTGACAAAATGCACTTACTATAATTTAGTCTAGTATAGATACATCAACGATCCAATCAACTAATTGTACATAGTAGGATCCACCAGATCTGAACTAGTTGCAGACTCCTTAAGCTTCTGAAAATTGGTTTCCATAAATCAACATAAAGAACCAAGATCAACTAGATTACCATCTTCTCTAGGTTCAGTAGGCTCCCTCTGAATCTTCAAGCACTTGCATCAACCTTCTAACCTCTTCATCCAAGATTTCTTGCAACACTTGCCTCAGTGCACACCTCTAGTATAGTAGAGAGTTCAGGGTAGACCTCCTCGACCTCATAGTAGATTACTCTATTCTGAATAGGTTTGCGTAGCTACCAATATCAAATCTAGATGATTGTCTTGTGCAATTTTGATCTCAGCAACTGAAGAGGTCTTTCAAGGATTTAACAATTGGCCTTGCAACACTGCAACCTTCACTTCTCAGTGAGTCACATAACTCCCTCTTGATCCCTACTTCAAAGATTGCAAAGAAGACTTCTGGAAGTGAACTCCCTCTAGCCACCAACTCAGTCTCATGATGGCTGCAAGTTGTGACTTCACTCTTGATCATTTCTTTGGTTGGCATGACTTCCTCACAAGATGCCTCAAGCTTTTCATCACTAAGCGATCTGTCATCACCTTCTTGCTCCTAGAAATGTCATGTCACTCATTTTAGAGAGAGATTACTAACAGCTTATAATTATCCAAAGAAATATCAAGGCTAGAATCATACAAGGTTTACTATCTCAGGTTATAGCATAAATACATAATAATTTGTGAGCAATATTAAAACATAAATGAATCAACCTATAAGAGAAATATATCAAAAGATCAGAATGAAGGGATAAAGAAACTTATCTTTATTTAATTTTGATATAACTCTTTCTTCCATCTTTTACTCCTCTCGAGAGTGCCAAACTCAGCACAACAAAAAAACAATCTACACAACTATAGATTTCTTGAATGCAATATGCAGTTAGCATGTAGAACCAACTCTCTCCAAGAGTTCAAGGCTCTATCATAGTTCATGCATTAGAGAATGATACCATCGAAATTACAATTCTCTTTTTATTTCAAAGTCACACTCATAAATCTTCACAACCAGTATGCAATAAATGAAATCTTCAAAAAATATTATGCTAGTGAACACAATTCAAGAGAAACCACTATCTCTCTTTACTAATTACAAGATCCAACTAAATGATATAACTCAACAAACAAAGAATACTTATCTCTTTAAATATTCTGATGTATGCAAATACTGGATGTAGTAAGATACGTTGCTCCTGCACTCATATCAATCCATCATCTTCATGGTTTGAACACAGGCCCCAGATTATGATGCAGCTGCAACACGCTTTATTTGTAGGCAGTTGTTATGTTGTGATTTCAAGCAGTGTTTTTCAGAAGTATAGTCACCCATCGATGATATGACACCCAGCGGTGATGACTCTCAAGCCACAAAAGTGAACAAAAGATGAACTCTAAACAATGATAACCAATTCTGCATCAAGGATGAATACCCAATTGCCCAATGACAAAAAGCAAAGCTTGTACAGTCCACTCATAGCTTCGACCACCTTCAAATGTGCATTCAAGGGAGCATCAACCATGGGCACATTCCTAGCCATGGAGGCCAAGAGAGCAATCCCACGCACTGCCGCCACCACAGTGTTAGAAATTAGTGCAATCACCACTAAACAACCTAACTTGGTGGTCGTCTGCAGATCCACATTAACTTTTCCCTTTCCGACACACCCCACCACTAAGAACCTTTCAATTGAACAACAATACTCGTACATCCATGACGCAAAGAAGAGGAGTGATGCCATGATATCTTAGAAAATCCCGACAACTTCTAGCTTCACGAATTCAATTGTTATCCAACTCACTAAGTCTTCGATCTTAAGGAGCACCTCTACAGATGTCAACGAGGAACTGAAAAAGAGATACAACCAGTTCTTCAACTCAGCTGAGTGCCATCAATATGAATACTTGCACTCCAACACCAAATGAGCCTTTAATCACAAGTGGCGATAACAAGTCTGATCAGATCCTCACATAAAACCCGCTCTGATACCATGTTTTTTATGATCAGATTTAATGCACAAAAATTAATTAAAAATCAGACACAAGACATAGCATATACCCTGGGAAAACCCTCCACTTGAGGGAGAAAAACCCAACAACAAATATATCTCTTATATATATAAGTAATGGCAACAAGTATCTTTACAATGAGGCCACACACAAGGCCAATATTCAACACCAACAATGGTTGTAATAACAAAGAACAATTTGCTCTTCCTTGAACACAAATCTGCTCTTCAATTGATTCACAATCTGCCCTAGAAGAAATTCTCACTTGATATAAGTAGTTGCTCTTGATAGAATTTGCACTTTCTTGTAGGAAGGAATCGAACTTGCTTGATTGCAAATGAGGGGAAATGACCTCATATAAATACATTGCTAGATAGGTCGCACCCTTTCAATAAACTAGGTCGGCCACCAAGAAATAAATACAATTTATAACAATGAATTACAATGAAGGCCGACCAAGGAAGAATGATGCAAGGAAGTCATCCAAAAATAATGTTGCCATTTACACATATAAATAATTTATATCTTCAATTGGGGTTGGAAGAATTGAACCCGAAGCTGCTAACATCAACACCTACTCTGTATTTTATATATTTGTTGAAGAATTTGATCTATAGTGTCAATCATCTACATTTTATAGTCCAAATTATAAGGACCAAGATGTAAGATACCAAGCCCAGATAAAGAGCAAAAATATATTTCTTTGCACTTAGATTTAAATATTACACAAAAATGAAAGTAGATTTCATATAAATGAGACCTTACTGTATAGGTCTTCACCCAAAGGAGTTTGATCCCACATATTTTTATAAATGGAACCCAAACAAAATCAATTCCCCTAGAAGACAACATATAACATAATTAAATGGGGACACCCAATGTCATCACTTGTTCCATAGAGAACTCGGGACAGTAAGAAGCATTGAAGGCAATAATAGCTATTGCATATAAATACAGATTTTCACTTCTAGATGGAATTACATAGCAGTAATGGAAATATGCAACTTGTCTGATACGAGGATAGTAGTCTTCTTGTTGTGTAGATGAACATGAACAAGGAGTCCATGTAATGATAATGAACCATTCACGCCTAGACATGTCATTGATTAGAGAGACACTGAACCAACATACCAATTGCAATGTATTTAGAATAGACCTCCTCACTAGATGGAGCGATTATAATCTTCAAGTGCCTGATAGAAGATGCTATATGTGCCCTTGTAGTGGTGCATTCCCTGTATTGAGTTCCTAGTGATTCCTCAAGTCTTGTATACTTCATCAAATTGTGAATGGTGCAATGGCTAAGTCCCATGTTGTTGATTCCAATATTGCCTCCACCTGTGGATATAGCAAATGATTAGGACAACGATGACAAAAGATTTCAAAGATGAAACACATAGCTTCAAGGAAAGGGGGTTTGTCCCACGTTGATGTGATCCATAAAGATTTTTCTCCCGTAGACTCGCTAGCATATGCATCCAACTTCAATGATACCAACTTCAACAAAACTAATGACATTTATATGGATACTTTGGCGCCCACCCAACTGGGTTGGCCAAAGTTTTAAATAAATTTAAATATTATTATTTAATAATTTAAATTTATTTTGTTCATTATTATTTAAAAATTATTAATATTATTATTAATTTAATATTATTTTAAATATTTATTAAATTCATATTAGTGTTTAAAAACATTGATTCCCTCCAATTTGAAATTAGCTCTCAATCGGGGATGGGGACATGACAGTCCTCCTCGCCAAATGTTGCTTATCCTCAAGCAACTTCGGTTTTAGATGAATGAAGACCTTTTCTCCTCTCCATGACCTCTCCATCTCCTTGCCTTGGAGAGACCTTGAAGGATGACCTCTTTCCCATTAGATTTGAACTTCAACTCCCCAGTTTGGTGGTTAGTCATGTACTCCCCAAGCGAGTGCAACCATTGCACTCCCAAAACCAAATCAATCTCACTGATGGCTACCATGGAGAAAGTCATCTTGCACCTAATGTCCCCCTAGGATCAACTCCAGTTGTTGAACCCGACGGGTGCATGAAAGAGTGTAACCTCCTACAACTGATACATTAAACCCTCAAAGTCTTTAGTCCTTAAACCCATCTTGGCCACTAGCCCCTCGTCGATGAAATTATGGGTGGCTCCATTATTTATTAATACAGTTACCTTTTATCTGTGTAAGTCCCCTCTAATATGGAGAAGGTGATACCTAGGTGCTCCTAAAAGTGTTTCAAGAGTGCCACCCGAACATCCTCCCTCCAATGTCTCCACATGCACACTCTCATAAACAACGTCCTTGAGATCACCTTCTCCTTCCTCAATGTCATCATCAAAGACTACCTCAATATAGTGGATGTGTCATTTCCCCAAACCCCTATGACCCGATGCTCAAGGCTCCTTACAAGTGAAGCGTAACTTTTTCCTTCATAACTCATTCTTAGACATGTCCATCCCGTTAGACCTTGTTAGCAAATTCGTCAATTGAAGAGTGATCTCGTGTGGTGGCTCATTTTGCTGCCCTGTTTGTGCATTCTTGAGCATAAGTTTATTCTTCATGGTGGAGTCATCAAGGCTTAAGGCTCTTTGAATAGCCTCCTCCAAAGACATCGGTTCTAAAGCCCTCACCAAACCACGAGAAGACTTTAATAGCCCTTCAATGAACAAGAACATGAGTTGCTTATTTGTCACATCTGGAACCATAACAACAAGCCTTTGAAATTCTGCAACATAATCATCCACTATCTCATTTTTCCTTAGTCATGTCAATTCCTTGAAGTATACCTCTGGATCTCTTCCACCAAACCTTTCTATGAGCTTTTTTGTGAAGTCAACATATGCAGTAACAAGATTAAACCCTTGTGTCACAATGCCATGATGCCACTTTTCATGAGCTACACCTTCCAAAATGTTGAATGGAAAACTTGACTGCTTCATCTTCAATCATTAAACTAAGTGAAAAGTATATATCAAGCTTTTGTACCCAAGCTCGTGTCGTAACCTTCCCAAAACCATCAAAAGTTGGGAGAGTCAACTTGCTCACCCTATGTTGTAGATCTCTATTGGAATAGTGTACTGATTGTCTCCCTTTCGATCTACTCTTTGCGTTGTGAAACTGTATAACTGGGATTTAACTACTCACATCCAAATCAAGCTGAGCATAGGCATCTATGCTTGAATTGACATTACCTCTACCATGATTTGACTTCTCTTCTTCATTTGTGGGTCCTTTTTTGGGCAAGAATGATGGTTGTGTGGGTCAAGTAGCCCTACTACTCTAAATTTCAAGTCCATTTTGATTAGAATGACTACCTTTTGGACCATTATTTGGTACTAATCTGAGGGTGTTATTCATATTATTCATGGTCTACATTAACATGTTCATCATTTGTGTTGTTTGCTCTTGTTGTTTGGCCACTGGCTCCTGCATTTGAGTCATTTTCCTCCAGAAATCATCCCATTGATCACCCCTATCAGACATCTTACCTTTGCCTCCTATTCCAAATGTCATAGCTTCCACTTTCTTCCTTTCCCTCTAAATAGCATGCTCATCCCTTTAATTCGGTTGCATAAATTACTCTTAGGTTGGCAAGAACCTTGGCTTTGATACCACTATAAGATGCCAAGCCCGGATAAAGAACAAAAATATATTTCCTTGCACTCATTTAATTATTACATAGAAATGAAAGTAGATTTCATAAAAGAGACCTTATTGTATAGGTCTTTCAACCTCAAGAGTTCAATCCCACAGATTTTTATGAATGGAACCCAAACAAAATAAATGCCCCTAAAAGGCAACAGATAGCATAATTAAATGGGCACACCCGATGTCATCACCCGATCCATAGAGAACTCAGGATAGTAAAAAGCATTGAAGGCAATAATAGTTATGTGCACATAAATATAGATTTTCACTTCTAGATGGAATTACATAGCAGTAATGGCAATATGCAACTTGCCCGATAGGAGTATAGTAGTCATGCTGCTACACAGATAAACATGAACCAGGAGTCCCTGCAATGATATGAACCATTCATGCCTAGACACGTTGATCAGAGAGACACTCGACCAACGTGCCAATTGCAATGTATTTAGAATAGACCTTAATAGATTGAGCGATTACAATCTTCAAGTGCCTGATAGAAGACATTATATATGCCTTATCAATGGCGCATTCCTCG
The DNA here is from genome assembly GCA_007258455.2 of Sequoia sempervirens. Classification (NCBI taxonomy): domain Eukaryota; kingdom Viridiplantae; phylum Streptophyta; class Pinopsida; order Cupressales; family Cupressaceae; genus Sequoia; species Sequoia sempervirens. The sequence continues at coordinate 30,469 of VDFB02255570.1, forward strand.
TAATGAGTCCCTATTGATTCCTTAAGTCTCTTATGCTTCTTCAGATTGTGAGTGTTGCAATGGCTAAGTCCCATGTTGTTGATTCCAATGTCGCCTCCACCTATGGATATAGAAAATGATTAGGACGGTGATGGCAAAAGATTTCAAAGAAGAAACACACAACTTCAAGGCGAGGGGGTTCGTCCCACCTTGAAGTGATCCATGGAGATTTTTGTCTCTTCTAGACTCACTAGCATATGTGTCCAACTTCAATGATACCAACTTCAACAAAACTAATAACATTTATATGGATACTTTGGCATCCACCCAACTAGGTCAGCCAGAGTTTTAAATAAATTTAAATATTATTATTTAATAATTTAAATTTATTTTGTTTATTATCATTTAAAAATTATTAATATTATTATTAATTTAACATTATTTTCAATATTTATTAAATTCATATTAGTGTTTAAAAACACTGTTTCCCTCCAATTTGAAATTAGCTTTCAATCGAGGACGAGGACATGACACAAGATTGAGTGTTCAAGCTATAATATTCTATGAGGCTTGGTGTCCAAGTCCAAGGATCAAGAGTGCAAATTCTAATGTCTAAGATTGAATTAGCATTATTCATGCCCTAAGATCAAATGTTCATGATCTGGGTCCCAAGGGTATAGTTAAGGCTCTAGGGATGGGGTCTAATGCCCACAATTAAAAGATTGTCAATATATGGTATATGTTTCTTTGTTGAGGGTGCACAATGCTACATAACCGAGTCGAATGTCCAAGGGATCCTAAATCTAAGGTTTGAGAGTTCAGTCTAAATGGTAAAAAAAAATTGGTCAAGGATCCATGATCTATAAATCCGGGTCTAGGATCCAACAATTAGGGTAAAACATGTAGGATATAGCATCCAATTTCAAAGATTTAGCATATAAATTTATGTTCAATATTTTAGCATCTAAATTATAGGGTTTAAGGTTGAGCGGTATGAGGATCCAAAGTACAATATCAAAGTCCTAATCTCTAAGCTCTAAGGTTCAAGGCCCAAGTTCTTGGGATTCAATGTCCATGTTGTAGTGTCTAAGGTCAAAACTTTAGTATCTTAGACCTATATTCTTGGGTTCATAAATTTAAGGTAAAGGGCATATAGTAATTATTTCTAAGTCTAGGGTTTATATTTTTGAGGCATAGGCTCTAGGTTTTTGTGGTCCAAGATCTAAGTGTTTTGACTGTAGACTAAATATTTCCCAATCTAGGGTTGACAATCAATGACTCTAGGGTCCATCCCATCTACAAAGGGATAAAAATTGAAGGAAATAAGAAATAGAGAAATATAGATATCAATGGAGAGAAGGACTGAAAAGAAAGAAATACCCCTAGACAATAAGATTGAGTATTAAAAAAATTGAAAGGAAAAAATGAGAAAAAACAAGAAAGAAAAGAGTCACGATGATAGATAAGAGTAAGAAATAAACTAAGAGAAAAATGGAAGGACAAAATAAAAAGATATATAATGCAACGAAAAATAAATAAAAACTTGATAAAAGTGAAGAAATGAGGGAAAAAAAGAAAATAATGAAATGAAGTAAAAAGAGAAAAAATAAAATAGTAAAATTTGTCAAGAGCAAAAAAATACAAAAAAAAGTGAGAAACAAAAATAAACAACACTAAGGGAAGGAAAGAACCAAATACATTAGATACAAAGAAACCAGATGTGTAAGAGGGAGAGAGATAGAGATAAAATAGAAAGAATGAGAAAAAAAATATAAATGAGGAGAAAATTAGAGAAAGAAATAGTAGAGAGAACTAAAGAGAGAACAAATGAAAGAAAATAAGATAAGATAATTAAAAAGAAAAAAGAAGAAATCTAAGAAATAGATAATAAGAAAAAAAGATGAAATCTAAGAAATAGAAATAGAGATAAAGAAAAAATTACAAAGATATAATAATAATAATAATAAAGGCATAGAAAGTAGAGAGAGTCAATGGAAAACTTAGAGATATATATTTTTTAAAACAAGAAAACTAGAGAGATGATATGAGAAAATAAGAAAACAAGAGAGCAAATGACAAACAGACAAAAATAAAGAGAAAAAAAAAAATTAAAACAATAAAGTAAGAGAAATAAAAGAAGAGAATACTTTTATATAAAACTGAATGAAGGAAAAAACTTAACAGACAAAAAGAGGCAAAGAGAAGTAGAGAACAAAGAGAACTAATATTAAAAGAGTCATGCAAAGAAAAAGAAAGGTAGACATAATTTATTACATAAATATAAAGTAAAGTAAAATAATATGCTCAAAGGAAGAGAAAATAAACAAGGCAAAAAAGGATATGAATTATAAAATAAAAATATAAAGAACATTAAAAAGAGATAAGAGAGGGAGATAAGTGGAAAAAAAAAGGAACAAAAGAGGAATAGTGAGAATTCAAGAAAGATAGAAAAACCAAAGAAAAAGGTGATGAAAGAAAATAGAAAGAAAGAAAGAGCTTAAAAAAAAGAAAGGGGGAAAAATGAAAGAACATATAAATAAATAAAATAAAAATTAGAGAGGGCAGGAAGAAAATGGTAAATAAATGAGAAATAAATGGTAAAAATGATTAAAAGGAATTGAATATATAAATAAAAAGGAAGAAAAAAGACAAGAACTACAATTATAAAGAGAAGCAAATACAAAAAGAAAGAAAATGACAAAAATAAAGGTAAAAAGTGAAATATATATACTAAACACAAATAGAAATTAAAGTTGTAAAAAATAAAGAGAAATAGAAGGGCAGGGAGACAGTGAGAGAGAGAGAGAGAGGAAATAATCCTAGAAATAAAGAAAGACAAAGAAACATGAGGAACAAAATAATGATGTGAGATATATGGAGAGAGAGAGAGAGACAATAGGGCCCAAGTTCTATGGTCCAAGGTTTGAGGCCCAAAATTTTGAGTGTTCTAGTGTGTCAAAGATTCAAGGAAAATGCTCCAATGTTCAAGGTCCAGGCTACATGAAAAAATATTTACTCCAGAGTCTATAGTACATGAGTCCAAGATGGAGGGTTTAGGGTCCAAGGGTTTATGGTATGTGATATCTTTGTATAGGGTCCATGGTCCATGAGTCCAAAGTCCATTTGCCACAACCATCATGAATACACCATAGAACAAACAAATTTAAAAGAATTAATTAAGTTCGCTAATGTCTACTCACATTATTGTAGTGTGAGGCTTGACATCAATGGACTTAATTAATTCTTTAAAAAACATGTGATGTGTTCATGATGGGCATAACATCTAGTATCAGAGCCTAAGTTTTCCAACATTAGGAACTCTAGGAATCAATCAGGTCTTGGATCCGTGCAAGTGATCATGTGATAATTAATTGAACACCAAGAAAACTAATGATTAATTTGATGAATATATGTTCTTTTAAACTTAATTTTAAAGTACATACATACCTTGATGAGGGGCTTGCAAATGTTTGGAAGGAAAATAATAACTATGATAGAAGATTCAATTGAGGGGTCTATTTGTGATACCTAATCGGATTGGCCATGAATGGCCATGACACCATCAAAGGGTCCAAAGTTAATGTCTAAGGATCCAAGATTCAAATTCCTAACTATAGGCTCCAAATTTTAAGATCACATGTTTAGAGCTTAAAGTTTGGTTCCAAGTAGCATCTAGGTCCTTGTTCTACATTCTAGAGGCTAAATTTCAAGGCTTGAGATCCACTGACCAAGGTCAAGTGATTTAAAGGTCTTGGGGTCCAAAGTCAAGGATCAAGGGTTGAGGATACAAAGTTTAGGGTCTATGATTCGATGAGTAGGTCCCAATGATCCAATATGCATAGTCTAGTGTCAAGGGTCAAATATTCAAGGTATAGGGTCTAGGATTAAAGTTATAGTGTCATTTTTTGTCTAGCATCCACAATCCACAAGTTTAGGGTGTAGGTTCTACAATATAGAAGCAAACATCCTAAGGCATGGGTTCAAGGGTTCATAATATAAGGTAAATATTTCTTGGTCTAGGGTCCATATTCCAAAACTCTAGGGTTCCCAATCTAAGAATTGAGGGTAAAGGGTAAACATTTTTTGATCAAGGTCAATTGTCTGCAAGCCTAAGGTCTATGTGCGTAAAGCTTACATTCTAAAGTATAAGATCTAAATTGTGAGATTTTTGGGCTCCAAATTTTGAAGTCATGTGCCAAGAGCATAACATACAACTTCTAGATGTTATAATCTAAATTCTAGGACCCAACATGTAGTGTCTAATGTCATTAGGTTTATGGGTCTAGTATTAAGGATAAAGGATCCAAGACCCAACATTGATAGTCTATGGACCATGATCTATTACCCAAAAGGAGATAAAAAAAAAATCAAGGGAAAATATAAGAGAATTATAGATAGCAATTGAGACGGATTGAAATGAAGCATTCTCAAATGATAATAGAGAGAATAAAACAAAATGGTAGAAAAATGAGAAAGAGAGATAGAATGAAAAATAAAAATAATAAAACTAAGAGGAAGAGAGATACGAGGAAAAAACATAGAAGAGAAAACTCCAAATTCTAAGGTTGGGCGATAAAGTGTTTCAGGATAAAAGTTTCTTGGTCAGGGTCAATAGCCCACTATTTCAATGTCTATGGGTCCAAAGTTTATATTTTGGGTCTAGGATCTAAGTTCTAAGATTTTGAGGATTAAGGTTTTAGTTGTGTTCCCAAAGCATAAGGTCCAAGTTCTAGGATTTATGATGTAATATGCATGTTCTACATTTTATTGTCTACATTCTATAGACTAAAATCTATTCTCACAATTGATGTCTCTAGGGATCTTGTATCAAATGTCAAAGATCAAGGATAAACTCCAACATCCAAAGTCTAGTGTGGTCCATGGTCCAATAAGAAAGGAATAAAAAATGATAAAGAAAAACTTATATAGAGAAACAAAGATAGTCATGGTAAGGGATTGGAAATAAATACACTTAAAGAATAAGAGAAGAAAAGAAAAATAAACAATAAATAACATAGAAGAAAAATGAGAGATAGAAACAAAAGGAATAAAAATAAGAAGATATAGAAATAAAACATGGAAGGGGGGAAAGGGGTATAAAAATAAAAGAATGAAATGAAAAGAGAAATGATAGATAAATGGAATGGAAGAAAATGGAATGGAATGGAAGAAAAGAGAGGAACAGAAAAAAAGAAAAGAAAAAAGAGAACAGAAAGATGATAAACACACAATAAAAATAAAATAATAAAGTGGAAAGAATTAAAATGGAAGATAATGGATGAAAATAAGGAAAGAATGATAAACAAAAGGAAAGAAAGGAGGAAGAAAGGGTGGAAGAAAGAAGGAAATAAAGACCAATGGAATGGAAGAAGAAAAGAGGAAAGAAATGAAGGACACAGGAAACTGAAAGGAAGGAAAGGAATGGATCTGATGGAACAATGGAATTCAATGAAAGAAACAAAGCAAGAATGGGCTAGATAAATGGTAAAACAAAAAAACAACAAAGAAAGAAAGAGATAGAGAGAAAGAGGTAATGAAATAAATAAATAGTGAAAATAATTAAAAACAAATTGATGATGGACACTTCTGGTGGGGGGTGTGGAATATGGCCTGCTGGCATGCTTCCTCTTTGGTGGAGTTTGGGGAATGGTGGGGCAGGGACCCTGTTTCTACCCCCTTTCTTTAGGCTGCTTGGGCTCGTGAGCCTTCCTTTATTATCTGGAACTTGTGGTTGGAAAGGAATAGGCGTATTTTTCAGGATTCATTGTTGATGGCCCCTCACCTATGGTGGAAAATTTTACACTCTTTAGGGGAAACTATTGCGGCTAAGTGTGATATGACTATTCTGGTGGACCCTCGTGATGTTGGATGTTGTAATCGTCTTCATCTTCCTCCTCCACAACGATAGCTCATGAAACAAATAAAAATTCAGATGAAAGAAACAAAGCAAGAATGGGCTAGATAAATGGTAAAACAAAAAAACAACATTAAGAAAGAAAGAGATAGAGAGAAAGAGGTAATGAAATAAATAAATAGTGAAAATAATTAAAAACAAATTGATGATGGACACTTCTGGTGGGGGGTGTGGAATATGGCCTGCTGGCATGCTTCCTCTTTGGTGGAGTTTGGGGAATGGTGGGGCAGGGACCCTGTTTCTACCCCCTTTCTTTAGGCTGCTTGGGCTCGTGAGCCTTCCTTTATTATCTGGAACTTGTGGTTGGAAAGGAATAGGCGTATTTTTCAGGATTCATTGTTGATGGCCCCTCACCTATGGTGGAAAATTTTACACTCTTTAGGGGAAACTATTGCGGCTAAGTGTGATATGACTATTCTGGTGGACCCTCGTGATGTTGGATGTTGTAATCGTCTTCATCTTCCTCCTCCACAACGATAGCTCATGCGCAACAGATGTAGGCATCCTACCCCAAAGGTGAATAGAGAGGGAAGATGGACCCCTCGTCCTCTTGGGGTCCTAAAAATTAACTCGAATGGCTCTTCTCGTGGTAATTCGGGTCATGCTGGCATTAGGGGTGTGGGTCAGGATAGCTCTAGAGAGGTTCAGTTTATCTTCTGTGTATAAGGGTCTTCATACGAATAATCTTATGGAGGCTTAGGCCATTTTATTGGCTATGGAGTGGGGCAGTCAATTAGGATGGCGAAGGATCATATATGAGTCTGACTCCTAGGTTGTGGTGAACTTACTGAACATGCGGTATTTGGATGATGTGAGCTGACAGCTGGCTTTGATTGTTGAACACATTCTCACTCTCTGTGCTTCTCTGGAGTATATTACTTTCACTCATATTCCTCGAGAATGGAATGGTGTTGTTGATTGCTTGGCTAAATGGGCTTCTGATCATATTCATGATTGGAATTTAGTGGATCGGGGTCCATTATCCCTAGATTTGTCTCATCATTTGGATCACTTGGTTGATCTTGATAGGGCCATTTAAGGCCCTTGCTTTGTAACGTTTCCTTGTTTTAATAAAAAAATTACCCCCTTGATGTTAAAAAAATTGATGATGGACAAAAGAATTACAAAAAGAAATCAAAGGTATAAAGAAAGATAAAGAAGAAAAGAAGATTACTAAACTAAAAAGATAAATAAATGTCAAGTACGAAATAAAAAAAGATAGAAACAAACAACAACAAAAAACATAAACAAAAAGGGGAAGGAAAAAAAAGATAAAAGACTAGATAGAAAAAGATAGAAAATAAGTCTAAGAGATGAGAGATAAAAGGAATGAAAGATAATTTTAATAAAAAGAAATAAAATTTAAAAGCAAACCCAAATAAAAAAATATAAGAAAGGTAAAAAAAGAGAAAAAGATATGTAAGAGAAAATAGTGGAAGAAAAAATAAAGAAAGAGATAATGAGAGATACAAATGAAAAAATAGATACATAAATAGAAAGAGAGAAAAAAAATAGATAAACAAAATATGAAAGTGAGACAAGAAATAAAAAAGAGACAAAATTTATTGTTGTTTTGGATTTTTTTTTTATTTCCTCATTTTTAATTGAACTCTCAGTTTCGATGTTCTTTTCCTTAAGGATTGAGTGTTGTCACTTGATAGTTGGCCTCCTTACACAATTGACGTCCACATGGTCATGGCCTCTATAATGCACATAAAATTTTTTATTTTCCTCAATCTCTAACCTTTCAATCTTCCCTAGTTAATATGGAAATGGTGATTTGATTTAGGATTTTGTGGATCAAGGCCACTTGAGGGAATAAAACAAATAAATAAAAAATAAAATAAAAGATAGATGGAGAGAATAAAACAAATAGAGAGTGAGTGAGTGAGTGGGCAAGCAAGCAAGGAAGAAAATAAAGAGAAAAATTTGAGAAAAATAATAAAAAATATGAAAATATAGAAATGGGCAAGGAAGATAGATAGATAAAGAAAGATAATTGAGAATGAGAAAAATAGATAACAAATAAAGGATAGAAAATAAAAATAATAATTTTGATTGGTGAAGCCATGGTTTCTATATTTCAATTCTATGACAAAGAATTATTTAGTTTTACCTATTTTGATTCATTCTTTCCCATCCCTCTTTAGTTTTAGGTTGACTCCATAATACATCTATCTTCCCCTTTGTAATAGTGTTATGCAAATGTCATGAAGGAGGATAAAAAAATTTCTAAGGCACCTTTGATCTAAAAGGTAGAGGGGAAGGATGTTATGTTAATATGAATGGATTGTTGGTGTATTAACCAATAGGTACACTAAAATCACATTATGATTTTTTTTGTAAATTGGTCTACATTTAATCAAATCTTACAATCCAAACCCCTCTTGAAGACGATAAAAAGGTATGCGCTTCTTTCTTTCTTTTTGTTGACTCGGGGGTACCCCGCGACCTAGCCCAACACCTAACCCACCTTACCTCGGTCTTACATTTTGCCAAATTGGGGTCGGGAAGGGGTGTCACACTAAAGCGAGACTAATCCCCTAGGGCTATATGCAAGAGGTCTCACATTTTGATAATAAAAAGGTATGAATTTCTCTTTCTTCTTCTTTTTTGACTCAGGGGTATCCCTACAACCCAGCCCAATGCCCAACCCGTCTTACCTTGGTCTTACATTCTGCCAAGTTGGGATTGAGAAGGGGAGTTACGCAGGGGCAAGACTAATCCCCTGAGGATGTATGCAACAACCTATAAGGGATCTTACATTCTGATGATACAAAGGTATGGAATCTCTTTCTTCTTTTTGTTGACTCAAGGGTCTCCTTGCAACCCAACCCAACGCCCAACCCGCCTTACTGTGGTCTTACATTTTGCCAAGTTGGGGTCGAGAAGGGGTGTCGCACTGGGGCAAGACTAGTTCCATGGGGATATATGCAATAGGCCGCAAGGGGTCTTACATTCTAAGGATAAAAAGGTATTGTGAGGCCCACCTCTATGCTACATCCAGTAAGTGAACTATTTTAAGTTTAATTATTGATTATGCCCGATGATACCATTGATGATAAGAGATTTAGACATTTGTGTTCATGTGATGATTTGATTATGACTATGCTACATCTAGTACTTGGATTATTTTGAGTTTGGTTATTGTCTATCCCTATTTTTTTTTATATTGTATGATGCAATTTGAACTTAAGACCTCTCAGAAGAGAGGCTTCGCAGCTTGCCGCTGCGCTATGGGGTCATCCCCATTGTCTATCCCTATTGATACCATTGATGATAGGATATTTAAACATTTAAGTTAATATGATTATTTGATTTTGATTATGTGACATGCTAGCTAACTATGATGATTGATCTAATTTTATGTTGGTTATTGAATTTGTTTAATTTGAATATGAAAACTTAATGATGAATGAATGAAAAAAGTGGCATGAACCAATCATGTTGCAATTAGATGAGTATGAAAATTAAGGATAATGAAAATGAGACAAGATAGGTGGGTAATGATTTTTCAATTATGTTATAGGATCTTTATGCTATACAAATTATGAAACCTGTGTGAATGCAATTGTGATTCAAATAGTTTGATTATTATATGAATATGATTTACTTGGATGGATTAACGTGTGCATTGAGTGTGCAGGTACATTTTCCATGGCCAATGGAAATTGGAGGCAACCCTTGGGAACCCTGAGTAAATTAACCAATGAAACCGAACTAAAGTCCATATGGAGGGACTATAGTTCCATCATGTAATGTATTTTATTCGTGACATTATTTGGGAATGTTTGTAAATTAATTTTTATTTCCATGTCAGTCCATCTAGGAAGTGAGTTGTCCATCCAAGTGGACAAACTCGGATTTGAACTTTTAAACACTTTTTGGGGATTGAAAAGTGATATTTTTTAAGTGTTTTTATGGGTTTAAGGTCCCTAGGGAAAGTACCTATGGGTTAGGTACCTAGGTGTTGTCATAATAGTGGTTTACAATTCCTAAGAGGAATGAATTTTAGCTGAAATCACATATTTTTAGAAAATATAATGATTTAAGCCTTAAAAAGTTCCATTTTAAATTGAATTGAAGATTTGGGAAGTCGCTGGATGGGGATCTGAGTCTCAAATATTCCATTCCTTCACATGTCATCTGAAGTTGCCAATTTGAAAGTGCATGGAAAAGTTATGATTCCAAAAATGTTGTGAAAAAAATATTTTTAGAATCTAAAGACAAAATTTGATGAGACTCTAGTTTGCACCATCTCCAAATTCCTCACAGTTTAGCCGCTATAGGTGCCCGAATGTGAAGATTTAGTTAAAAATAATAATTTCAGTGTCCAGTTTGGCCAAAAATTGTAAACCACTATTATGGGATCACCCACCTTTTTAGCTCAAAATCATGGGTCAGTCTCAAGATTGGGCACTCTTTTTGATGCCTTAAAAAGGTTTGACGAAAATAAGATTTGGGAAGTGGGATGGGGACTAGTCTCTTTCCATTCCCACTTCTCTAAGTTGCCTTGAAAGGCTCCCAAGTCCTCACACATGTGTGAGAACACATGGGTGAGTGTGCCTGAGAGAGTGGATGGGAGGTTGACAAATGTCATCTCCCTATTCAAAGAAATTCAAACTTGAGTTCCTATAAAGAAAACTCAAAACAAGGGTTTATGGGATTTATTTATTTTTGCATTCTTGATTTTGGTTGAATTTTGGAGTTTGAGGAGTTTGAAGAAGAAGAAAAAGCTCGGAAGAAGAGGAGTTATTTGGATCCTCAACCCATCCTTCCCAAAGCTTGGTTTTGAGGTAGATTCACCACTCTTTGTATTTCTCTATGTTTTTATTTGAAAGATTACATGTGTATGTAAAAATGTGCTTGGTATTTTATCTCTTGTGTTTTGTGTGTATGCTTATTTCAAAATGCTTGCTTTTGGTTCTTATTTTGTTGTATTGTTGAATGTGGTTTGTGTGATGGGAAAAGGGTTGTATAGGGATAGGCTCACCCAAAATATGGGAAGAGCATCCCTCGTTGGGGATGGTATGGAGTAGGAACCTCCATGGGGAACTTTAATCCCTCCTTAAGAGGAGAGGCTCAAAAAGGGTATGAGTACCCATATGTAATTGTGAAATGGTAGAAATGGTTTTGGGTGGTATGGGTTTTGGAGAAAGAGGAGATATTAAAGAAGGATTGTATGTGAAATGATGGGAGTATGATATGAATTTTTCTTGCTGTTATTACTATGAGTCCCTATATGGAGTGCGTAGTCCACCCTCTATCCCCCACTTTGGATTCTTGATGGAATCCTAAAGTTATGTGAAAAATCCCTTGGTTGGGTGTGAAAATAATCTTGTTTGTGTAAAATAATGTTTTACTTGGTTTTGTTTGTACCCAGTTCCCATAGTTGCCTCCTAGCTCGGGGGTGGTTGGTTTTCCAACCAAAGGTTGGGAGGTGAGCACTACCTTGGCTATGGAGAAAATGTTTTTTATACTTGTGTAGGACGTAAGAGATTGTATAAATTTGCAGCCTAGAGCAACCATTGTTATCCTATGTAAAGTTGTGGAAAGTCAAGCCATTCTCAAGCCAATCTCATTGGGTATTTTGAATAATGTTTTAAATTCTAATACGTTGCAAAGATACCTTGTTTCTTAAAAAATGTTTTTTATACTTGTGTAGGACGTAAGAGATTGTATAAATTTGCAGCCTAGAGCAACCATTGTTATCCTATGTAAAGTTGTGGAAAGTCAAGCCATTCTCAAGCCAATCTCATTGGGTATTTTGAATAATGTTTTAAATTCTAATACGTTGCAAAGATACCTCGTTTCTTAAAAAAAGTTGTAGTGATGCAGATTTTGTGAGAGACTTTGTTATGTAGGACTGTTGTATAGTCCAATGATTGATTTTATGAAGTCTGGTTTTATCATTTCTCTATGAAGGAAATATATCTAAAGGAACACCTTATCCTTCTATCATATGTTATTCTACTTCTGAAATAAAATTGTGCGTTTGCTTCATGAATGTATTTATAATGTACTTAGAAAATAAATCAAACAATAATGAGAAGTTTGTTGAATATATTCCTACTTTATTTAGCTCTCTCTAAAATGATAAAGTGTTTGTTGATTTCCTTACATGTAAATGTAACTTAGTACATTATTTATGCTTCTTGAATGATAATAACTCCCAAGATCATTAAACATCACTTTCAGTATTTATTGTACTTATTTACCTGCTATTTAATTCCTTTGGGTTGTTTGCCTCTATTTAACATAACATGCAAGTGAATATTATAATATGATACGTAGATTTTGGAAATGAGAGAGTCGTAACTTTGCCAAGGAAAAATAATGTGAACACCAGTATCCTTGACTGTCTGGAGTATTCCTGTACATTAACACAAAAAAAAAAAAAAACTATAAATTTCTCATATTATAAAAAACATAACGAAAGAAAATAGTATCTTCTTGTTACTTCCATTAGTGAAGGGGTCGTGCTTAGGAAATATGTGCCTCTATTGTCTATTACACAGTAGGAATATATATGTTATCCAAATCATCTGCTAATAATGACCTTCCACAAAAAGTTGTCTTATATCCTTCTAGGGAAATAGAATAGAAGAGTTTAAAATGCACTTATTGAGTAATAACATGAAGGTTCAATAAAACAAAAGCTCGTAATGTAGTGTACAAATAATCTAGATGAAGGAGAAGCAAAGATAACTCAATCAAAACATTCATCGCTATAGATTCACATATGTGCAGGCTGTTTTGGCGTATATTTGTATGTAGGGACTAGTCCCACAATGAACTGCTCATTAAGAAAGCCAGTTGAGAAGATTCTGCAATGAGGTTTGTCTCAGTAAATCATCATTTCCCACTTTTAAAACAATAATAATCGGATGAGTATTAAAACTTTGCTTTGTGTGTAGACTAAGGAAGAGAGAATAGTATAACTTGTAAGTAAATCAGTTTCAAATATTGGAAAATTGCTAAATGGTAAGTTAACACCTACTATCATTGTGTTCAGATAGCATCGCATATTACAATCATGAAACAAGTGACCTCTCCCTCTCGTGCAGTCACGTTGGGTAAGTCGCAACGACCATGAGAAGATTTCTTTTCTAACACCTTTTTGAACCCATGCCAACGCCTTCATTCCATGTTGCAAGTCTCTGAGTCGATTCACCAGTGATTGACGATGGGAGAAGAGGCATGCCCATGAATCTTGTTTATTTTTACGTTCCTTTGTTCGCTGTGAGGTAACCCAGAGCTAGGAAAGGAGGGACTGCACACTCTGGTATAATTGTACATCATAATAAGGGTCGTACTTTACATCGTAGGAAAAGTGTTAACAGATTTTGTATTGAATGAGTGGATATTTGATAGTGTTGTTGGCAATATTGCACGCTATTGAATATCCAACGACCCATAACTGGTTTTTGTGGTGACACCTCAACTTAGGCATATGTTGCCACGAGCAAGTCCCAATCCCTGTGTTCATATGCCTACGTGAAATCAAAGAGTCAGAAGATCTCTTACCTTAAGCTATCATTTGAAAGTGCTAACCATTCAACCTATTCTATTCTAAATCCCTCTACATTGTATTGAATGAGGTCAGCCTAGTTCCGCTCTCTTACAATTCCATTTTCTGTTCGTTGTACCTACTTTTGTTGTGCCCGAAGAAGCAACCCTCACCTTGCATTGAGTCCCATCACCTCATCCTCTTATCTATTTGGTGCAGACTATAGGGCTGTGGTACGATGTTGGGCTTGGATCTGTTAGGTCCCTTCACACTGGATAATCTCTGATCCAATCTCCTGCACTGGTTTATTTGGTTCACATGCATGATGTTGGGTTCCCAACACTCCATCTGCTATGCTGGCACAAATTTGATCGACATATTACAATGCATCAAAATGTGTTCTATTAAGACTTGTAGTTCACGTATTGCTGCATCAACATTTAATTGAACTAGATGTTCAGTGGACTCCTTAGTTTGATGTTGACCCTACTACGCCAAGTGATCTCCCAATAGGAATAAGCTGAAAAGCTTGGCTTGAATGTGCTTTCCTCCTACTCCGTGATCAAAGCCATCTGCCATAATTTATATGCCCGACAACTACCAACTTCTAATCATCATGTGTCCAACATAGTCTCATGGGCACCATCTCCTCTCCATGCAGATTTAATCTTACCATGCTAGTTATCCCTGCTAATCGTGTGAAAGCTAAATGAAGGTTCAATCTAGTCACGAGAATTATTTGGGGCCACGTAGTTGTTCAGACTTGAATAATGCAATTATCAATAAAAAGAGAAAGCACCACTTCAATGCTTCCTTATCCATTCATGTTGTGTTGGCATCAAAATTTAGGTGTTTATCGTTGCAACATTAAAATATAGTGGTAGTAATCGTACAAATATTAAGCCTAATGCAAAAGAAGTGACAATGAATAAGTCAATGTTATAGTGCAAAATCACTATTATTTATCTTATGGTATGAGTGTACATAGTAAAGCCTTCGATAATAAGGATAGTCTCATTTTGAGTGTCTTCGTGATAATGCTAATATGGCATTAAAAAGAAGAAAACCACACATAAATATTCTTATATTTGTGATCCTTTGTTACGTATATAACAAATGTAAAAAAATTCTCATATAAGGTTCTTTGCCTACCACCTCAAGAAGGCACTAACATCTAAAAGTTATCGAAGTAAAATCTATAATGTAATACGCATATAAAAGAGAGGAATATATATTCCCATATTCTTAGGAAAAAGGTTCTATTAATTTAAATAAAAGTAAATAAAAGTATATGTAAGGGTAAGAGCCACGTAATACTAGAAATTCTTTAAAAAGAATAGATTCTCTTTATTTAATCTCCTTTATCTATTTCCTTACAGAATAATAACAATATGTAGATAGATAGGGATTATTAAATATTTATTATTTGAATAGATTATTTTTGAATCTTTTAGTTTTTAAATTTTATTTAAAAAAAATATATTATATATATTTATTTATTTAGCAAGGACAAGTAGATTAATAATGATCAATAAAATAAAATAAATAAGTAAGGAAGCTAATAATTAAATTCAATTATAAATATAAGATACATTCTCATAACGGAATTTATCCTTAGGATTAATAGTAAATCAAATTGACGATATTTTTATGTGTTTCCAATGTGAGACCCTTTACCAAGGAGGTCTACCAAGGACATTAAATATCATGCAAAAATGAGCGCCAATTTTCATTGGTAGTTAAGGGTCTAGTAAACCTTATGTATGGAGTCAACCCAAATTCATTTTTTTTCCCCTTACCCCACTCTCAGACGACATGGTGATAATGATGTTGCACGAGCTACATCACTTGATGTGTATTGTATGTATTATGAGCATGTATAGTTGTTAACCATTAATACTTTGTAATATAGTGCAAAAAAAATAAAAAATAAAAAAATTGTTAGTTGTGTTTTACCCTAAGGGTAAAATATGGGCATTACAGGTATGGACTTCTCTTTCTTCTTTTTGTTGACTCAAATGTATCTCTGCAACCCAACCTGTAATGTCCCCTTTTTAGCTGACATTGTTTGTTGAGGAGTGAGCCTATTATTTTGACCCTCGTAGGTTGACAGTTATGGATAGAGGGTCCTTCGTGGCAGTTACCCGGTGGTTGGAGAACAAACTTCACTTTCTGATTCAGGTTTGGGCCTTTGCAGAGGCTTACAGAGTGTTATTTGGGCACTTACTATTTATAGTAAGTCGGGGCGTTAGGGTTTACTATTTTTGGCAGGGCACTTGGTTTAGTTGGTTTTCTCATATTCGACCCAGTTTGGCAGTTGGATGAGCAAATGGTGAATATTTGAGTATTTAATGATAATTAAAATAATCATTATTGTGACTTTATATTATAAAGTCAAATAATGAATTATTAATTAAATGAAATATTATAAAGTATTAAAAGACTTTATAATAAAGTGGGCTAATATTATTTAATGAGTATTTATTACTCAAAAGGAAAACTACGCCCATTTAATGTTTAATTTTCCTAAGTCACAAAGGGGAAATTAAATATCATTTAAAATTGTCATTGATGTGTTTTTTTGGGTCGAACTCTTGAAGGAATAAATTAAGTCTCTCAAGGCAAATCGAACTCATGTGATTGATTATTCAAAATTTGTTTTTTTTGTGAGAGCTTTGGGATTTGTGAGAAACCAAGGGTTTTTGCCAAGTTTCAAAAATCTTCAGGCTGTGAAGAACATAAACTCTTCATAGACCAGCATTCTAAAGTTGTGAAAGATCAGCTAAAGTTTGCTAATGGTTGACTTCAATACAGAGGTCAAATTTGTGCAACATTGAGGAGATACAGACAAGGGTTTGAAGAGCAGATTTTAGATTGTTGAAATAACCATCATTGGAGAAGAAAAAATAGAAGTTATTGATCTGCTGCTACAGTGACGTGAATAGTACTCGCGCCACAATACCCACGCTACAGTAGACGCTACAGTGCCCGCGCTACAGTAGATGCTACAGTACTTTGCATATTTGTGGAATCTACACAAGAGTTTACTTTGCTGCGTTGTGGATTTTCGAGAGGCATTTCATCAATTGTGAAGGGGAGAAGTAACATATTTCAAACAGGCCGTACAATGCAAGGGTTTTATAGCTGCTACAAATAAATTCCAGGTTTTGTAATTAATTTCCAGAATTTTATAAGAGCTTCATAATCACATTCTTGAGCATGTATTAGTGTGGGTTATGCTTTGTATATGTTCTATTATCAATAAAAGCTTATTGCAGCCTTGTAGAAGATTATTTGCTTAAGTTCCTGTTGATTCATTGAAGATTATCTTGGTTGGCTGATTATATATTGAAATTCATAAAAATCATTATTTGCTAAAACCCACAAAAAATTGCAAAAAATGTTAAAGCAAAACAAAACCAAAAACAAATTGCTTCATTTCTGGCATAGTTGGGGTTGAGAGACACCAGGTCTCTTACACAACCCACCTTACCTTGGTCTTACATTCTACCAAGTTGGGGTCGAGAAGAGGTGTCATGTTGGGGTGAGATTAATCCCCTGGGGATGTATGCAACAGCCCGCAAGGGGTCTTACATTCTGACAATATAAAGTATGAACTTCTCTTTCTTGTTTTGTGTTGACTAAGGAGTATCCCCGCAACCCAACCCAACACCCAACCCACCTTACCTTGATCTTACATTCTGTCAAGTTGGGGTCGAGAAAGGGTGTCTTTCTGGAGCGAGACTAATCCCCTAGGATTGTATGCAACAACTCATAAGCCATTTGCATTGGGTAAACCTAAACCTCAAAGTCAAACCCAAGACCATAGAAAGCATACCCATAACTTAAGAAACATAAGTTGTCAAATAAGATAGAGAGAGAATCATGTAAAGACAAAGAATTACATGGTGAAAGGAATTAATAAAAGAGTTGAAGAGAAATAAAAAGGTAGTCATAAGAAAAACAAATTTAAAGAGAAACAAAGAGAGACAAAAATAAAGGTATATCGAGAAAAATATAGATTGAACAAAAAGATAAATAAAAGTAATAAAAAATAAAGTGAGATGTGCATGGGCAGAGTAAGACACACACACACACACACACACACACACAAAAGAAGAGAAATTAAAAAATAGGGAAAAAAATTAAGAGAAACAAATGAAATATAAAATATATGAATGAAAAAAGTTAAACATAGGGAAAAAGAGAGGTGATATTAAAAATCAAGACAAAGAAAAATAAAGTAATAGAATGAGATAAATAGATACAATACCAAAAGTAATTCAAAGTAAGAGAGACACTAAAAATAATGATAAAAAAATAAAACAAAAAAGAATATAAAGAAAGAAAGTAAAATGTGAAATAAAAAATAACAAAGTAAAAAAAAAGGATGAAAAATAAAATAAAGAATTATGAAGAAAAGAAGGAAGAAGAGAAAAGAGAGAAGGAAAAAGACAAAAAATCAGAAAAAGGAAGAAAGAAACAAAGCGTGAAATATAGAAATAATAAAAGAACAAAAAGAGGGATGAACAATACAAAGAAGGAAAGTAAAATTTGGGAAAAATAAAAATAATGAGAAAAGAAGGAAAAGGGAGAGAGAAAAAAGAAAAAGAAAAGAAAGGTAAAAAAAGAAAAGAGAAGGAAAGTGACAAAAAGATTAAAAAATGAAGAAATAAACAAATCAAGAAAGATAGAAAGAACAAAAAAAAAAAGAGAAATACCAACAAAGAAATAAAAAGAGAGATAGAAAGATAAAGATAACGAAATAAATAGTGAACATTTGTAATGAAAAATGGAATTGAACATAGAAATAAATAGTAAGAAATAAGGGATAAACAAAGGTCAATTATAAAGAAAGATAAAGACAAAAAGAAAGGTTAAGAGGGAAAAATATAGATTGGAAGAAAAATAGAAATAAAGAGAGATAGAAGCACATATAGAGAACATCAAATAATAGAAATAAAGAAATAATAAAAGAAAGAAAGAGATAGAGAAACATCAACAAGGAAACAAATGAGAAAGGGAAATAGATCTAAAGAGATCTAAACTATGAGATAAGAGAGAATAAGATAAACAAAGAAATACACTACAAAAATAGAGGGAATGAAAGAATGGCATAATAGGGATAGAAATAAATAGTAAGAAAGAAGGGACAAACAAAAAAGGAAAATATAAAGAGACAACGATAAAAAGAACTTGGTCAAGAGGGAATGAAAGAAAGGCATAATAGGGATAGAAAGAGATCATAGGGTCCAAGGTCTAAGCTCTCGGATGTGAGGCCTAGGTTCCATGGGCCTACCATCTACAATCTAAGGTCTTGTGTCAAAGATCTAGGGCCTATGGTCCAATGCCCATGGCCAAAGGCATAGGGCAAAGGTTTCTTGGTCTAAGGTGCGAGGTCCAATTGCCTAAAGTCTAGAGTCTAAGGGATCACAATATTCAGTAATAGTTCCTTGATCTAACTTCCATGGTCCATGAATCCAAGCTAGAACATATAATGTTCATGGGTCCAAAGTTAAGGTTCTAGGTTTTAGGATCCAACTTCAAAGGTAAAAGGCTTTAGGATAATGTGTCTAGAAACAAGGTTTGCTTCAAGGATTTGATCTATAGGGTCCATGCTTTCATTCAATACTCCAAGTTTTAGGGCCCAAGATCAAGTACTCAATGTGTAATGTTCAAGAAGTCTTGGATTCCAAGGTGAGGAATTAAGGGACACAGTATAAGGGCACATAGTCTACAGTCCAAATGGTATAGTGTCCACATCCCAGTGTTTAAAGTTAAGGCTCTAAGGATGGGGTCAAATGCCAATGGTCCAAGGATTTATGGTATTTGGTATATGCTTCACAATCCAAATCCAAGCTCTAAGAGTTCACAATAAATGGTATAGGTGTCTTGGTCAATTGTTCATGATCTATAATCTAGGGATAGGGCCCCAAGTCTAGGCTTCAAGTTTTAGGGTAAACATCTAGCAAACAATGTTCGATTTCTCAGATTTAAGGTATGATTATTTTCTATAATCTAGTGTTTAAATTCTAGGGTACATAGTCTAGTATACATGGTCTTGGATCCAAGCTTTAATCATCTAACAATCCAAGGTTCGATATTGAAGTTTGAAGCTCTAAGGTCTAAGGTTTAAGGCCTAGGTTCTTGGAATCTAATGCCCATGTTCTATTGTTCGAGATCAAATATCTAGTAGCATAGCCTAAGCACTAGGGTTCACCCACAAGTTTAAGGTAAAGGGTAAATAGTAATATTTCTTGGTCTAGGGTCCACAAGTACAAGACATAACCTCTAAGGTTTAGGGTTCAAAAATTAAGGGTCTAGCATTTAAGTGTTTAGACTATAGGATAAATGCTTATCAATCTAGGGCCCATGACCCATGAGACTAGCATGTAGATCAAGATCTATGGGTCAAAAACTTAAATTCTAGGGTCCAAGGTCCAACCCATTTAGAAAGAGAGAAAAATAGATGGAAAGAAGAAACAAAGAAATAGAAATAACAATATAGAGAAACATTAAAAAGAAATAAAGATATTTAGCCAATGAAAGATAACTAGAATAAGAGAAAATTAAAAGGAAAAAAAATGTCAAAAGAGAGAGAGATATAAAGGTACATGCGAGTGAAAAATACACTATGAGAGAAAAAGGAAAGAAAAAATTATAGGAAGAATAAAAGAAAAATCCATATAAATATTACAATAAAAAAAAAAAATTGATAAATATGAAAAATAGGGGGAAAAAAATGAAATTAAGTAAGAAGAGAGAATGTAAAAACAAGAGAAAAGAATAAAAATCATCAAGAGAACAAAAGTGTACATATATATAGACAAAGAGAAATAAAAATAGAAAACACTAAGGGAAAGAAAGAGCCAAATAAACTATAAACAAAGAAAGAAAGAAGGGTAAGACGGAGAGAGATTGAGATAAAATAGAAAGAATGTCATGAGGGGAAAGGAAAATAAAGTTAAAGAGAAAATTAGCGAAAGAAAGAGTAGAGAGAGGCGGAGAAAGAACAAAGTAAATATAGAGAGAAAATTAGAAAAGGAGAGAAAATAAGGAGAAAAGATAAAAAATACAAAAAAACACAATCTAAGAAATAGAAATAGATATTAAAAAATAAAGAAATAAACAAATAATGTGAAAATAATACATACCTATTAAAGAAAAAAATAAATATAAAAAGAGAAAAATAAATGATGAAACATGGAGAAAAAGAGAGACACATATAAGGAGATAGAGAAATAACAAAGATTGAAAAAAATATAAAAATAGCATAAATAAAAATGTTTGAGAGAGAATCACCAACATAGAGATAAAAATTGCAACTAATAATGCCATCTAAAGGAGCGATATATCACCTTTATTATTTAATTTACCTATTTTTAACTTATAAAATATAATGCATATGGAAGCAACATAAACCATTCCTAGAAAGGGCCAAATAATAATTCACCTTCATACTTCCTAAAAAATCCACACTTAACACCCAAAAAATTTTAGCCAATCATGTTCACAAGAAATAATTCCTAAAATTTGTAAAATTAAATATTTTACATGTTCATTTTAGGGAGATTAAATTTTATTTCAAAAGAATAAAAATATTTGTTTCTAACTGGGTTAAAAACAACTTATTAATAACTAATTAAACAAAAAAAACTCCTAAACTTTATAAAGTTGAATATTTTACATGTGGAGGTTAAAACAACTTATTAATAACTAATTAAACAAGAAAAAACAACTCCTAAAATTTATAAAGTTAAATATGTTACATGTTCTTTTTAAGGGAGATTAAATTTTATTTCAAGAGGATAAAAATTTGATTCAAAAACAACTTACTAACTAATTAAACAAGAAAAAACAACTCATTGCAATAATATTGCGCAAATACTAATAACATTCAATTTAAATGACACTCTCAACAACATAAATCTAGCTTTAACAATAATTAGCTATTTACATGCATAACACACTATTCACACTATTGATAAATTACAATAAAGTGTTTTAAGGACTTAAGAATAATAATAAAATATCTCAAAAATAACTAATTTAAAGTAGATCTATAGCCGTAGAAAAAGTGGAAAACAAATTAATTCTAGAACAATTAATAAAATACATATAGCCTGAAAAATGTTCATATTTGATGTGGCCATTGCTAAAAATAGAAATTTCCAACTTAGAATGAAGCATTATGATTGGACCTCATTCAGTTAATAAAAATGGAGACTGGCCCATCAAGTAGGTGCCACTTCAACATGCAAAGAGAAATACGTCACATGCAAAGAATAATGGAGTATTTTATTATTATTTAATTTAGTTCAAAAATCCCTCCATTATAGGGCATCCAATGCACTTTAGTTCAAAAAGTCAAAGTTTGACCTTAGGCGCCATTATTCTTAGACTTAGAAATTTTCTTGAAATTTCCAACTTTTAGCTTTTGCAAATGTCATTGACACCTCTGTTTGACCCTGAATTCCGGATGCCCAATTGATCCTAAAGTTGTGCTGATGGATTCATCGCGTAGCTAGATCAAGTCTGACGAGATGTTGTTGGGAGCTGCGAGAGCTAAAAACTTCATCTAATGCCTCAAAAACTAGGGCGCCTATTTTCAAAAGGGTGCATATGACACCAAACTTGGCCATTTTTTTGTTTTTGATTCTCCGTGCTTCAATATGCCACTGTCGGTGAATGATGATTCCCATCCACTGGATGCTGGATCCATCGCGTAGTTGGAAGAATTCCGCAAAACATGACTGTATGTGCAACGTCTAAAAGTTGATTTAAGGTACTCAAATTCAAGGGTGCCCCTGGCTTGCAAGGGCTATTTTAGCTTTTGAGAATGATTTTGCAATTTCTAACTTTCAACAAAATGCTCCATTTTGACCCTCACTGTCGGGAGCTAGATTGCTCTGATTCACGTGTCAAAGATCCCATTGAGGAGATAGAACTTGGAAGAGATGTTCTTGGGAATGATAGCCAAAACACTGCTTTTAAGACCTCCAGTAGAAGGGCGCCTTTTTCAAGGAAGGAGCATTTTTCCATACTTAGCCATTTTCTACTTGCTTTGCACCTCTAGTATTTCACACTAATTCTTCATCTACAGTCGTTTGACGCATCTCGAGGGTTGACGGTTGGATACATTGCATAGCTAGGAGGATTCCACACAGATCTCATGAAGACGACAATTTCCAAAAACCTCAACTACCTGGCCAAAAAGCTAGGCGCCTCTGGTCTGTAGAGGTACAATTTGATATTTTGACTTTTATTTTCCCTCCATTTTACGTGCTCGCAGGATCATCTATCACAGTTACTCAGCATGTCTTATGAACTTGCGAACAAATGCATCGTGGAGCTGGGTTGAATATGAAGAGATTCCCCAAAAATGGCTTTTGCAAATTCTATCATCCGACAGGTCTAATTCAAGGGCGCCCCTGAGCTACAGGGGCACAGATGCTGAAATTTGACTGTCATCTTTGACATATAAAACCTTTGTAACATCTGCCTCCACCTTCAATTGTCGAAGTTTCACAAATCAGATGGATTCGCTCGATGGCTTGCTAGAAAGCTGACAAAATTCTGGAGAGAATGAATGTATTTGCAACCACTAACAATTGCATTTGGGCCTTCAAATTGAAGGGCACCTCTGGCCTGCAGGGGTGCAAACGTCACAAGACTTGGTAGTTTTCAGATGATTTTCATCATTTTAGTACCTCGCGATCACTGTGTCGCTTGTTGAGTTGACTACGTTGAAGCATCATTGTTGTTGACGCGAGTGCATGACTATATTTCACCACTGTATTTCACCATTTTCACGTGTACAGACACTACAAAGTTGACTTGCATGTTGATTGCACAAGCGTCTCCCACATAGCAAAGTGAAGTGTTTCCAAACTTAGAATATTATTTCCATTTTTCGCCATTTGAAAATCCCCTATACCGTGAAGCATCTTTTTCAGCATCTTTCACCACAAAATCTTTTGTGATGAGTTTTAGGCTTAGATTTTGACACCTGGTACTGGCCAACTGCTATTAATGACCTCAAAGGTCCTAACTTTTCTCCTGAAAAAGTGAAATCTACCCACCAAGCTTAAACTGACTTTTTTCTGATTCTGACTTCACCACTGTGATCGTGATGTGAAATAAGCCAACCAAAATTAATTTCAGCCAATTCTGACAAGATTCTATTTTTAGGGTTTTCCCAAAAATAGGGGTCCGAAAACCCTAATTTTCAAATTTGGTTAGTATCTTCCTGACATCAAACTGATTAAAATCCCATACTTGATTTTCCCAAAAATTGAGTTTTGACGACATTTTTACAGGATTTAGACCATTTTAAGCAAAATGCCTTAATGAAGCAAAAAATTTGGTTTGGGTACAACAACATGGTACAAAAGGTGACTTGTTAGTGGATGTATGAACTGCCATGTGATAGGAATGTCATTTATATGCCGAAAACCCATCACACTTCCTTGGATGTTTATTGTTATGGCATCTTAACCCTTCAGTTCAAGGATTGAAGGTTGGGGCTTCTTTTCAGCTTTGTATATACTCCAAAATGTGATTCAAAACTTCCCAAAAAATCTTGAACCTTTGTCTAATGCAATAGGATTGGGCAAACCAAACTGCACCCAAAAGATTAATAAAGAATAACTCATCTATTTCATGCACTTTTATTGTTTTCTTCAATGGAATCTGTTAGAACTGTAAAAAATGGATATTTTCACATGTTGATTTTGCTCATAATCTTCCAAATGAGTCCTACCTTTGTGCATTTCCCTCTCTTCATGCATATTTTCTCCATGTTTGCCCATGTTTTCCCATTGAATCCGTTGGGTTATGCATATTATTCATTCTGGTTCATGTCGGAATAGGTACCCAAATGTCTCCCCGACCTGTGTATGTTTCACTATTTCTTGTTGCAAGTTATCGGCATGACACATCCTGTGTTTCAGCGACAATTGAGATACTTATCGGCATAGGAAATCATATTCGAGCGAAGGTCATAGCGGAACATCCGTGTCTTACCGAACGACATTTGAAAAGTTCTACCGGCAACTAATGGAGTGCATTGGCGTGAGTTATACTTTTCGGCGGAAGGTCTTGGCAATATCATCTTGTTATACTGACCAGCGCTTAAGGGATACATTTCGGTGTGAGCTGGGGCTTTCGATATATCATCTTGGCGAATGACCTTGGTCTTGCCGATAATGCATATGGAGACTCCATCAGTATGAAAATCTTTTGGTCTTGGCGAACACGAGTGACTTCAAGGTATTTCGGTATGACATGGTGTTGTCTCCGAGATGTCTCGCCGATACTGTATTGTCTTGGCGAAAGTGAGTGGGGATTGGTTATTAGTATAGGAGTGGCCCGGTCACAGCGACATGAGGTTGGGTTCTATGGTTTTCGGTGTAGCCCGATATACTCTATGAGACGTCTTGTCGAGGGGTAAAGGCTATAGCGATACACATGATAGGCGCTCTTCGGCAAGAGAAGCAAAAGGTTACGGCGGCATAACAAAGGGGTAAAAGGTATGCTTTTGATATGACAAATGGCTTTCGACGTAGTGTTTCACCGATTGTGGTTGGCTATACTGAAACATAAGGAAGACAAATGGATACTCAGTGACTTTGGAGTAGCGAACAGTTTGTTATAGCGATGCACGGGGAACATGCGATATGCACATGGGATATCAACGATTGAATTGCCTTCGGCATAACTGCAAATGTATCACGACGACTGTTCACTGATGAATAATGATTTTTGATTGTTCTGGCTGACATGATTTTGAAGCGTTTAATTTTCTAATGCTGGTGTATATATATGCACCCGGATTGTAATTGAAAATTATTAGATTTTAGATTAGAAGTAGAAGGTAGTCAGATGGCTACAGTAGGATAATTTTCTCTTTCCAAAGACTGTGCATGATTTCAAATGGTGGTTTTAATGAAGATCAATTGGTGTGGCATTTTACTTCTGGTGTCAATTATATGTTGAGTTTATTGAAGAGTATTATTAAGCTGTCTCCAAGTTGATTTTTCCTGGTTGTTTAAATTGAAGTAACAAGTTTATTTTCAGTTTATCAGTACACATTTGTTGTAGCTGTGTGATTAATTGACTGGTTCTCTCAAGTAGGGATTAAATCCTTTCTGTTGATCACAGTAATCAGGGGGAATTCATCTGGATTCTTAAAGTAGAGCTTAGTAATCATAATCTTGCATTGTTTATACAAGTTATAAATAGATCATATGCCTACAATTTGATTTTCTGCCAGAATAAGTTGCCCATTTCTATTTCATTTGACTCCGCATACCCAACAAGGCACTGGTCTCTACATTTCATCATTTTGAATTCACTTAATCTCTTTTTATCAGTTAATTAAGCATTCTAGGATTTAGATCAGAAGGTAGCTATCAAGTTTGGTTTCATTTGTTCACTGTCATCTGCCATTGTGGACAAAGCATTTCAAAAAAAAAATCACAAGTCTACATTATTCAGTTAGGTACACCCGCCTAGGTCTAGCAACACCTGAAGAGTAGAAGGTTTGATTGTTTCAAACCTTGTTTTGTTACCCTGAAATGTCGTGAAAGCTTGGCAACCTTTCGTGGTTCAAACCTGCGTTTTTGAGAGCTAATAGAATCAAAAGCACATTTTGCTGAATCCATCTACAACAACATACAAGTAGTCAAGTTGATGCTTTGACATAGGTATACCTGTCATTAAATCCAAGATGTCTCCCATGGTCTAATAGGTGCACTTAGAGACTTGTACAACCTTCTTTCCTAACTTTTTGCTTGACTATGCCTTACAAATTTCATCCTCTAACAGATTCTGAGATGCATTTGTAAAAACCCCTATACAAAATACACTCTAACATGCAAATTCCAAAACTAAAAGCAAACTTCCAACACAAAAATTTCTGAACAGTAATTTATTTTTGTATTTTTCTTGTTTACCTCAATGGGATACAATGCAAGGAAAATAACATAAATATAAATAATACAGTGAACTAAAACATAAGCACCTAGTATTTGCATCCAATAAATGATAGAGAATTACTTTAAACAAAAGTAGGTTGCCTGTTGATACAAATCTATTCATAAACTTTCCCAAGCAACCCTAGCCAAACCAATCACAAATTCCAAATGAAATCCCTCTAAATGCACCAATACAAACCCTTACAAACCTGTCGACTGAAATCAAAAAGGTATGAGATTTGAAGGTTTTTGTCTTCAAATGTGCAAGCTTATACTATTACATAGCCACCCAAGAAGAATAGAATGGTTTTTATTTCAAAATGGCAAAGATGAATTGCTTTCTCCAAAACCCCCTTTTATCTAATCACTCCCTTTTTTCGCTTTGCCACCAAAAGCCCTTTTAATACATTAGATATATTAAAATTGATCTCCTTTAATATTAGATGTCATAACCTTAAACATTAGAGTCCTTTCTTGGGTCTTAATTAATAAGTGTAATGATATGAAATTGAATTAAATTCATTTAGTGTGCAAATACTAGACCTTTACACAAAGATCACACCATAACTTGAGATTGGCACCTTCGACACCTAAAGTGTTGGAAAATGAATTCATAAAACTTGAAGCCAAATCCAACAACTATATGCATGCCACTATCTAAAGTGTCCATCCTTAAATGCAGCCTAAAAGGTAGAACTAGACCTCTTAGAACCATGATTGAATCATAATCACCCAATAAAATATTTGATACAACTCAAAATTATACCAAATGAAAGCCAAGGTAGAATAGAACACATATAAGGAGATCACCAAGGCCACTCAAAACCCAGCCCCACCTCCTAAAAATTAGGAAGATCCCTAAAATATAAGAATTTCCTTTTTATTCACTAAGAAAACAATACAAAACATATACATATAGTTACTCATACTTATTCCTTCTACATACGAGCATTCACTCATGCTATCATCTAGAAAAGGGTGTGTCATGTCCCCAATTTAGAGCAATAAGGGGAATATATTAAATTAATTACTTATAAGGTTATTAAAAATAAAATATTAAAAAGTAACCTTATATTTAATTAATTTAATATTAAAGTGACTGAAAATAAAATAATATTAAAAAGTCACTTAAAAGAATAAAATAATAATTTATTCTAGAAGCTTCTTGAAATCTCTTGTCAATTCTTTATAAGGGGCTTTTGGAGGGCATTTGAGATATCCGGGAGTCAATTACACTTTCTGAATATTGGAGAAGCTTGAATGCTTGTCTTAGTTGGAGAAGTCAAATTCTCGTATTTTGCTGGTTTCGGTTGTGCAACACCAACCCTAGTTGGATAGTGGAGGAAGATACTTCAGTCTTTCTCATTGGACTTATTGCAATCATTGGAGGTTATTTTTGGAGAGATTTATAAGATATTTTGAGGTTTGTAATTTTGTTTCAGTCTGCAGATCAGCCATAAGAGAAATCACATTTTCATTCATTGCTCTTCAATAAGGAGATATAATTTTGTGGGCACTTGAGGGATTGCTTCCTTTGGTGTTGGCAATCATTTTCATAACAAATTTGAGGAGTTTAGAGGCTGTATTTATTTTTCTAAAATATTGCCAGGCAAGCAAGGGCGACCCTCTTATGAAGGGGCGATTTTGGTTTCCCTACTTGATAGCTTCTGTCTCCATCATAGGATTAAGTTGGAAGTATGTATCCAACTTTTGAACCCATGCTCTAGCTGTGCATTTGCTAGAACCATCAAAAGTAGGTATAGTAAGCTTCCCTATCTTTCGCTGCAAATTCTGATTTTGTGCACCCCGATCATTGTTTCTAGGTCTATTTCTTGCCTTGAGATTGCAAAAATCTACTAATGTCATAGCAGCATGGAATTCATCTCCCAAAGAATTATATTCCCTCAAATAATCATCATAATTTTCTTCTGGTTCTTGCTGCTCTTGATTTGCAGCAGCTTGTCCTCTCAAGAATTGAGGCATAAGAGGCCTCGGAGTTGCTCTACTTGCTGCTCTAACATTGCTTTGAGTTGTGTCATTGTTGTCTTGCCTTCCGTTCTGTCCATTGGTCCCATTGTTGTTTCCATTGTTTCCATCGTTTCTATTATTCACAAGCTGCCTAAGAATTTGCGATAATTCATCTCTTGCTTTAGCTGCTTCTGCCCTTCCTCTCCTCAGTTCTTCCATTATTTCTCGTTGTCCTCTTGCAAGGTCACTAAGCATGTGCTGAGTACTACTTTCTTCCATGAGTTCAAATGGACTTAAACCCTTCTTTGATCTGTTATAAAAACTGTCCAAAGGATGTATGATTGGAATGTTTGGAGTCTCTTTACTCATCACCCGCACAGGATGGCAGGAACTTTAGCTCTGATACCAATGTAAAGTGCCTTGCCAAATCTGGTGTAAAAAGTCTGAATTTCTGACCTTGACAATTTGACAAACACTTTGTGTGCAATCCTATTCTGTCTGTTTCTGATTTTCAGTTCACTTTGCTTTGATGTTTCTTGTTGCAATGATGATGTGAATGCTTGGAAATCACTTCTAAAATGTCTATGCAAATTTCTGATATGAAAGTGCAACTCTTTTTGTGTTTTTAGATGCAAATACATGAACTACATGAGTTAAATGTGCACCTACAGCAGTCAAGCATTTTTACAAACACTTTGTAAACATACTATTATTGCTGATGATAAAGAGTAATACTTGACATTTAATCGAACACTTAGTATGTATCCAAGTCCAAGTACAAGAGAGCAATTGGATGTAATGCAAAACCCTCCTTATCCATTGAAATGCACGAATGATTACAATTACTTGCCAAGACTCTTGGCTGTCATGAATACATCAGAATTTCATATCATGAAACTATCATGCAAATGCTAGTTTGCCAATATGTACCAACTATTAGATGCAATGCTAAACTGATATAAAGAACCTGGAGCATTCGATGAAGAGATGTGACAAAGTGCAGATCAAATCAGAATGTGAAACCATGCCTCCATGATGCCATCCCTACTCTGAGAAGATGCCATGAAATGCTGAAGATATCAGCTCACAAACAGCTGCAACTTGAGTCCTTCCTCATCGTATAACCTTCTAAAGAAGTGCGCCCAAGGTCTGATGCAAATACAAAGTCTTGCTGAATTTCTATGAATTTAATTAACAAAATCGCCCCTGCTGTGAAGTACGCCAGGCTTCCTTGAAACTTAGAAATTTGTATCTCCTTGTAACTTCAAAAATCGTCCCTTGACAAGTGAAATTTTGGGACTGATATAAATCAGAAAATATATCCAAAAACAACTCGAGTTCTCCCAAGATGAATTTGACCTTCAAAACCTGATAAGGATGCTTCAAACTAGCATTTGCATGATAGTTTCATGATATGAAATTCTGATGTATTCATGACAGCCAAGAGTCTTGGCAAGTAATTGTAATCATTCGTGCATTTCAATGGATAAGGAGGGTTTTGCATTACATCCAATTGCTCTCTTGTACTTGGACTTGGATACATACTAAGTGTTCGATTAAATGTCAAGTATTACTCTCTATCATCAGCAATAATAGTATGTTTACAAAGTGTTTGTAAAAATTCCAAGGGCAGAAAATTAGTGTTTTTGGATCAGATTTGGCAAGGCACTTTACAGGGTGTTACAACATTTGGAGCTAATAAGCATATCTTTGCAAATAAGCCATGGTCTGTCTAGCTTTGGAGGT
Source organism: Sequoia sempervirens (assembly GCA_007258455.2). Taxonomy (NCBI): domain Eukaryota; kingdom Viridiplantae; phylum Streptophyta; class Pinopsida; order Cupressales; family Cupressaceae; genus Sequoia; species Sequoia sempervirens. Next base: position 60,563 of record VDFB02255570.1, read on the forward strand.
ATGTGCTTCTCTCATGAATAAAAGTGTTTTATCCATTGGCGCACATAGTTTGTTAAAACTTACAGAGTAACCTATCAATTTTTTCAACTTTGTCCTCAACATCTATTACTTTTATCTTCAACTACTGATATTTCTCCCCAAAATCTATATCTTGAGCATATTCTTCCTCATAAGCCTCTTTAGTGAAGGACTCAAAATGTGAAATTGTCACCAAAGCTAAAATTTGCTTTGCAATTGGTGACCTAGATTGTATATCTAACACCACATTCATGCTTCCCTTCTTGTACTTTATCACCAAATGGAATTGTTGAAATTCCATCAATTTATTACTTTCTTGTTGCAATTATTTTTATGTTTACAAATATTGAAAAGGTTTGTGCTCAATATGAACAAATATCTCTATACCCAACAAATAATGTTTGTATCTCTCAATGGATTGTACAAATGCATACATTTATTTTTTATAAACAAGGTATTCTCTTACAATTTTAGAAAAAACTTCAAAATGATACTGACTTACCTCCTTGCAATGAAATTGCCTCTATAGCATACTAACTTGCATCCGTTTTAAACTCAAATGGCTGCTACAAATTAAGAAGAGCAAGAAATGGTACAAAAATGGTTTACATTTCAATTAATCAAAAGCATAAGTGTGTCCCTTATCCCAATGAAATCTCTTAACAATAGCTACAATGGCATGTAAAGGTGCTACATGGAGAATGGAGGAATGAACTTCCTCGTATGCTAAATTTCCCATCAAAGCTTCTTGTTTCCATAGAAGTCTTAGGCATGGACCACTTGGATATAGCCTCAAGTTTTATTGGATCAACACTTAATCCTCTTCCTCTAACCACATCACTGAAATAGACTAGTAACTTCTTTGCAAATGCAAGTTTTTTCATATTGCACAAAAGTTGTTTTTCCTTCAACACTAGCAAAATTTGCTTCTACTAAAGCAGATCATGTTCTTCCCATCTAGAACTAAAAACTAAAATTTGTATCTATGAATGTCCAAAATACATCATTTATCAATCTAATAAATGTAGCAAGTGTACCACATAAACCAAATGAATGTACCAACCATTTGTAGAAACCTTGTTTTGTCTTTCTTTTTACATAGTGTTTTTACAAACTTGATGGTACCCATATTCAGATCTAACTTTGTAAGGTACTTAGCATTTTATCATTGGTCCAATAAGTCATAAATCTAAAGGAGTAGATACCTATTCTTGATGATGATCTTGAACAAGGCTCCATAATCTATGCACATTCTCCAAGAGCCATCTATCTTATAAACAATCACTATTAGTAACCTACACAATGAAGTACTTAGCCATGTGACAACTTTCCCCAACAACTCTTGAAGTTATTTCTTTACTTCATTGCTCTCCAAAAGTGATTTCTCCATAAAATCCAATATTGGGTTGGGGAATTTAGGCAATAAACAAATCCCATTCCTTTCTTCTGAAAGAAGCTACAATAAATCATTCAAATATTTTGATCCACTAATAGCACCCTTGAATTAAGAAATTTCTTATCCTTAAAAATAAGTTGAAAAAATATATTTACATAAGTGAGTCTCTCAACTTGGTTAGCAATATCATGGAATGTGTATCTTTCTTTGATCTGCCTTAAATGTAGAATAGAGCACACCCTTGACCCATTTGTATTTGTTGGCCCTCATCATGAAGACATCATCTCTAAGAAAGAAATAAAAGCTTCACAAAAGGGCATCAAATGGATCAAGTGGAAACACTTTTGCTTCAACCTAATCAATATAATCAGAATTAATAGCAAAGTGAACCTTACATTTCTTGGTTACTTGGACCTCCATATCTCCCATTGCCAGTACCAATTATTATAAATGGAGACAATCATGAGTTTGTACACCAATCCTTTTGACAACTTCATCCAAAATCAAATTAAATTGCAAACCCAAATTAACAAGTGAAGCTATATTTTCCCTCTTCATTTGGATATGTATGTATGTATGTATGCATGTATGTACAATACATATATGCTATACAATGTATATGTATGTATGTATGTATGTACATATATATATATATATGAAGTATTGAAATTATAAATAATTATATATATCTATATATGTATAGTTTACACGATCATGCAATAATGATGCTTGCAACAATTATTGAGCCTTATAGGTAATTATGGTTCTTTAGTATGGATAGGGATAATAGATTCTTATTCGTTTGATTTACACTAACAATATCTTCTGAGTGTTAAGAAAAGATTGGACAAGAAGGAAATTGGAGTAGATCCAACATCGTTATCTGCACTCAACAAACAAGGGTATAAGTCAACAACCGTTAATATACTTGCATCTTAGAATATAGTAGTTTATATTTTAGCAAAGCATTGTGTATGCACTATAATGTATATTGTGGATGCTGATATGTATTTAATCTCTATGGAATTGGATAAGGCAGCATGAATAGGGAATGCAGATACAAGTTTATCCGCTAAGTAGACCACTCCATGTGGATGATCGGAGGCCTGCCACTTGGAGCCAAGAGGGATGGTATATCCACTCTTGGGCTTAGCTGGGATAGCTTCAGGAAGACTTATCATGTTTCCCATCCAATCCCTATTATGATTAAATTCCCATTTTACTTATTCCTCAACAATCAATCATGGGAAGAAGAGACGAAAGTACAAGGGGGGTAGCAGTTATGAGATTGCATGCTAAGTAGACCACCCATAATGGATGACTGAAGTGTTTGCCATTAGCTGGCCAAGGGCGTTGCCTATCCACCTGTTGACGTGATTTTCGTGACCACACCAACACAAAATAAAGTTGCCAATGGCTACTCTATCCTCTCTTGAACAAAGTTTCCTGCATGCTAAGATTGCGAGATAGATCATACATTTAACTCCAAGGTTCCTTCATGCAATAGAATACCCTCAGTTGGCTCGATGTGTTTTGCTGATATTTCAAGGGGACTTACACAATTGTTCGACGGCTGACAACAGACAGTGGATTAAGGGATTTCGTGTAATTCGAATGATTTGGCAAGTGAGCACAAGTTTCCTAATCCTAACCATAAATGAACTAAATTTAAAAGAGTGTAGGGCCTAAGAAGTTATAATCTACTCTAAGGCGTGGGACATGGCGATCAATTCTCACAAGCTTCAACCAAGCTCTGTTTTGCCTCACTTCGGACAGCTTCTACGGAACTAGTGCAATCTTCAGAGGAGTGACTCAAAATGTTCAGATCAAGATCTAACATGAAGACACCATCACAACGACGCATGCCAACATATAAACCATAATCGAAGTTAAGTTTCACAAAGTTCCAGTTGACCACGCAAGGCGAACCCACCGTCAACGAGCCCGCTAGTGGTATGGACGAACGAAGTCTTTGTTCAAATCGAGCACCACATTCCACAATTACTAAGTACTTGCATGAAATGAAATCTACTTTACTTTAAGCTACTTCAATATGCTATGTGAATTGGAAGGACGAAGAAGCCTCAACAACTACTCATAACAAAGAAGACATCACCATCAATGAAAATCCTTTTATTATGAAAGCATTCATGACAACTTCTTACAAAGTATTCAAAGGGAAGACTTTCCTTCCTTTTCAATCTAAACTATTCTACTTTCTACTCTATCAATTTCTCTCTACTCCTCTGTAATCCTAACTCTGATCTAATTCTAATTTCTAATGAATTACAAATGAGGGGGACTCCCCCTTTTATAGATGGCCAAGTCCAACGGACGGCTCAGATTACAATTGGCTGGATGGCCCAGATTGTGCCACCTCAGCCCCAAACAAGATTCACCCTAAAAAACGCCACCCAGAGGAGTGGGGTAATAAATGAGCCACAATGTCCATCATTCTTCTAGAAGATTCCATCTTTGAAACGCGTTCACACTGTTCTTGATTTTCTTCTTGACGTTGTTCTTCAACTTCTTCTTTGTCACTTGAGTTATACTAAGTCTCAACACTTAGCCATTTTTTGCAACTTTTCTCCCTTCGAGGTTGAAATGTAATCGTGGAGTACTTGCTTCATCACTTTAAGTCATCACCGCTTGGTCTCGATGTTCCTCTTGCAAAACAAGCAAGGAGAAGAGCATTAGAACACTTCATAATATAAATTCAACTTACTTACCAGGATTTTCACGCTCTAACTTCCAAGCGTTCATCGTCTTCACTAGCCAACTTTGCATTCAATCCTTCATGCCTTAGCCAAATTTCATCATCCTCAAGGACGTATCATCTTTCGAAAGTGTTAACTTCAACCGCATCTTCGTCAAGAAATTTATACCACCAGCTGAAGCGTCGACAATTTTGATTTCATTCATCAGGAAGATTATCTTCACGAAGAATTTGGGAAAATTCACCTAGGCAGTTCCTTTCAAATTCATCGTCTGGAGGATTTTACCTTGAAAACACATTTTCTTCACTTTGCCTTAGAAAATTTTAAAATTTCCCTTAGGAAAACTCATCAATCCTGTGCATATCAAAAATCTTCATCCTGAAGGCCTCGGCGAAGCGTGGAAGACTTGGAAATCAACTTCTTATCGAAGATCTTCAATACCCAGAAGAGAATTTTCCTCAGAACGCGTTGAATCCATGGGTACACAACGAACGGGTTCATTTAATTTTTCTTGAATTTTGAACCTTAGAAAAAATGATTTTCAACAATTTTAAATCCCGTTCTTCATATCTATGAACATCTCTTGTTGCTCTGGCTTGAAAATATTTTATCCACCTCGCGAAGCAAGCACTCATTGACTTTTCCACTAGCAATTTTGTTTGTGCCTTAAGAAAATTTTATCACCTCACCATACTTAGGCATGATTTTCCTAAGGAAGAAAAAATATTTTGTGCCTTAGAGAAAATTTTAAAATCACCAAGCACTCTTGAATTTTGCCTCAAAAATTATATTCAACTTCCTTCCTCTTGCCTATGAGAAAAAAAATTTATTTCAACTCATTAAGAAATTTTTTTGTGAAAGCACACCATACTTGACATGTTTTATTTTTCATCCCCCATTATAGCTCCAATGCCTTACATATTATATTCATCACCCTACATACCTCTTGGCACATTTGAAACTTGAAGGTGAATATTCAACTATGCCACGCCTAGCAATATTTCACTTTCCACTCACCACCTTTCTTATTTGGGCGCATATCACATGTAGAGGAGAATAACACATTTCTAACACCTAGCATCAACTCTATACCTTGGGCGCATTTGAGCTAGAGGAAAGGATAACATTCATGACGCCTTCCCCTTTGACTTGTTGACTTCTCAAACATGGGCGCATTTAGCACTTGATGGAGGATAAAAGTTGACACTTAGAAACTTTTTGCATGTCTTGAGGGCGCATTTAGCACTTGATGGAGGATAAAAGTTGACACTTAGAAACTTTTTGCATGTCTTGAGGGCGCATTTAGCTTAGTGTGAAGGATAAAACACTTATGTGTCCCTTGAGCTTCCCTGTTTTTGTCTTCACATGCTCTGTTTTGGGTGCATTTTGCCTAGGAGGAGGATGAAAACTGTTGACTCCTTTGATTTCTTCCCTTTTGGGCGCATTCAAGCATGCATGAAGGATGGGCGCATTTTTGGGGGGGTGGAGGATATTTCAACACTTCGAATTTTTTTTGCTATCAACTCCCTCAAGGTGGGCGCATTTTGATGGGTGAGGAGGATGAAAAACTCATGTCTTAGAATTTTTTTGTTTTTTTTAACTTTCTTCCTGAGGATGGGCGCATTTTGCCTAGGCAAGAGGATATTTGAACACTTAAAAACTTTTCTTACTCTCCAGCTGAAGTGGGCGCATTTTGGCATGAGAGCAGGATGAACTTTTATACTTAGAATTTTTTTAGCATGCCATCACCTTGAGGGCGCATTTAGCTATAGGAGGTGGATGAGTTTCTTGCCTTAGAAATTTTTTTATCAATTTCCTCAAGGTGGGCACATTTTTCCCTGGCAGGAGGATGAAACCAATACTTAAACATTTTCATGACTTCCAGCTGGAGATGAGGGCGCATTTGAGGTAGGCTACAGGATATTTGTCAACACTAGGCGTTTTTCTTTCTTTCTGCCTGCTTCTCCATGCTTTGCTATAAATAGTAAGTCCCTTGATTTTCACACCTCAGAGGCTCAGATCGTTTTGAAATTTTAAACACTACATCCTCGCGACCTCGTTACCCTGTTAACACTGCTATTTTGGGTTGGACTGCTATTTTTAGCCCATTTCTGAAGGTGGTTTGCTATTTATAGTAACTGTTCATTTCTGATAGCTCCACGACTCCGTTTGATTTGAAATTTGAATGACGTGCTCCTCACCACGTGACCTGCCTGCTGACATCGACGCATGCAACTGACATCGGCGCATGCAACTGATTTGCTATTTTTAGCCTGTTTCCAAAATGACTTACTATAAATAGTAAGTGCTCCGTTTGTCTTTAAATTTTACCAGCAAATAGCCTGAAGGATGCTGATCGCGGTGGTTTACACCAGTTTTCAAAAATTCTGACTTTTTACCCCTCTTTTCAGGTCCCGAAGCTGGAAACCCTAATTTGCTCTACATGCATATTAAATGATCTCCGTTTGTCCTAGTTTCTATTGCATTACGATCAGCTCGTGATTCTGAAGTGCTGGGAGGCGGCTGTCGGGATGCACCTGCTAAAAATAGTAAGTTCCCAAATGAGTGGTTATCTCCGTTTGCATGTCACATCACTGCGAAGCTCTCGAAAAACCCATAAGGAATATGCAGACATGCAAAGAAAACCCTGACATGCAAACGCTAAAAATAGCCTCCGAAGGCTGAACTCTGAAAGTTGTCGTCTCGCTTTGCATGTTATACTATCGCGAAGGTCTTTGAAAACCTAGAAGGAATCTCCAGACATGCATTGAAAAATTATGCATAGAGGCCCTGAAATCTGCTCCAGAAGCTGAACTGCTAAAAATAGCAAGTTGTCCATTTCAGCTCAAATTTTGCTAAAGAGTAGCCCGATGTGTTCTAAATGCAGTGTGACTGTCGGATTTTCAAAAATGCTGAAGGATTGCCTATAATTTCACACTTACTAAAAATAGTAAGTACTCAGAATCTAATGAAACTTCAGTGGGAACTTGCTGAAAGCACACTGACAACAATGTTAATCTCAATTTTCAATTTATTTACTTCGTTTGACCCTAGGTTGACCAGGAAAGCACAAACCCTAATTTCAGACTTGGCCAAATTTCACGTTTAGGCTCAAAGGTGGGAACGTCCCCAAAAAGGCAGATAGAAAAGAGACGGAAAGAGAGAGAGAGAGAGAGAGAGAGAGAGAGAGAGACAAAAGCCCAAGCCAAAAGACCAGAATGGAGCAAAAATTAGGGGTCCCCATCTTGAATGGGGCGATGTGTGAAAAGGTCACAACACCACCCTTGGGCTTAGAAAGAAATGCATCGGGCATCCTATTGCGGCTTCCTCTCTGATCTTCCCAATCGTTGATTATTAGAATGGCTAATAACTTTGAATCAATATTGATAGTTACTTATCTATTTCAAAGATCAATGAACCTTATATATGTCAAATAATCTAAGGATGTTGCAAACAATACAAATGATCAAACTAATTGTTTATGACTTATTGGCTAACATTATTACAGGGTTAAAGCCAAAGTTTATTGGAAGTTGTAATTTAATAAGATATACTCCTTACTTTTCCATTGAAATTATGATTTTAGGGCAAAATCCAAGAATATCCAAAAAAGGGGACATTACAATTTCTCATCTACGTCCAAACCGTCCTCTATCTCTGCCTCTTACTATAAACCAAAGTGATCATAGACTTCTTGGAGCCACCTTTGTCGTGATTACTTGGGGGCACTAAACTTCCAACACTTTGAATCAGCATGTCGATCTCTTACACAATGACTATAATGACTTTTAATATTCTTGCAATCATGCAAAGTTGTGCTAATCTTCTTACATTGCCACATATCATTTTTGCAAGGTTTGTTTGATTGACTTTATTGCTTCTTATGAAAATTTGTTGAATGATTTTTCTTAAATAATTCATACTCGCCTAGCTTTTTCTTGCCATGCATGAAATACCACTACTTAATCTTTTATCAGTTTTGTGGTGCACTACATAGAGACTTTTCTTAAGCAATTCAATGAATCTTTCCCAACTAGAAACTATTGGTTTGTGCTTCTTCTTAGAAGTAGTTAAATAAGTTTCCCATCAAACTAGAGCATGCCCATCTATTTTAAGAAATACAAAAGAAATATTTTGTGCATCACTGATTTCATGTACACTAAATTAAACAGGGAAACCCAGGGATGTGTCCCTTGTTTGAAATGAGTCGTCCCTATCCCCATGACGTCCCAGGGACAAGGGGATGGCTGGGGGACGATCCCCGACATCCCCTTTTTTTGAAAATTACTAGGAAACTGATCAGAAACAAGGGGATGGGTGGGTGGAAAAAAGGGGACGGTTGACCGTCCCGGGGTTGGCCAGGGGACACCTAGATGTCCCTCAACCATCCCGAGGACGGCCGACCATCTCCTGCATTTCAACATGTTTTTAAAATAAAATAAAAAACACATTTTAATTTTTTTTTTAAAAAGCCCTCAATTTGTGGCTTATGTGGGCCCCCACCTTCCATGTTGTCCTTATGACTAAAAGACTCACCATTTTAGTCATTGTTACATTTGTTTGTGAAGGAAAAAAAGGAGCAGCTATAGGGTTTGTGAAGGCAGCCATTGCAAGAGGAAGAACAGCAGGGTAAAGAAGGAGAAGAGGTTGAATTTAGAGCAAGTGGGGCTGCAAATCCATCAGAGAGGTCTGTATTTTCCTTCTTTTTTTCAATTTTTTGTAAAGTTTCAAGCATAAAATGTCTGATTTTTTTTTTTTTTTGCATTTTCCAGTTTAAACTTGCATTCAAAATCAAAAAACATGAGTAGCAGTGGGAGTGGTAGTTGAGAGCAACCAAACCCATTTAAATGCCCTTCAACATGTTGTACCCCAAATTAAAATTTTTGCTACACTTAGGCATTTTGCAGAAATGGTTAAAAGTCTTGTCAAATTTGTAAAAAAGGTCAAAATTGGGGTTTGCATGTTTTAAATGAGGGTTAAAAACTCAAAATTTTCAAAATCTAACGATCTGGGTCTGCTCAGAGCGACCAAGTCTACAAAACCTAGATCTCAGTTTTTCGGCCCTACTTTTTAGGAAAATTGTTATTTTTAGAAACTTTCTAAAAAGAGAAACTTTTTCTAGGTTTCTTTTGAAACGGATACTAGCAAAATTTTCTAAAAATAGCAAATTTCTAAAAAACGAAAATTTGGTTGTTAGGGTTCAAACTGATTTTGATTGGCTCAAAATACTTCCTCATCAGGCTGGTGCAGTCAGAATCATGAAAAGATTAGTTTTTCCCTAGTGGGTCTATTCTACTTTTTCAAAAGCATTTAAGGAGCTCCAAAGCCATTTATAGAGGTCAGTCAGCTGCCAGGTGTCAAATTCAAACATTCAAGCATTGAATAGAAGATGAGAAATGATGAATGTGCATGAAGAAGGAGAAATCGAGAAAGGAAGCTATGAAAGTTGAAAAATGCAAAATTTTGGCTAACACTACAGACTCCAGGTGCTCCAGCTCAGTCTAGGCGCCTAAACCCTCATGCCTTAGAAAATTTTCATTTCCAACGAGCAAGGAAAAGGTAAGCACATTGAGCGAGGAGAGAACTTGAAATCTGCAAAATAAAATGGTTGTCTGGAGGAACTAGGCACCCCGGAAGAAGATAGGCACCCAACTTTTTAGGGCATCAAATGATGAAATTAGGGTTTGTGCTCCCAGAAAATGTTGTTCAGAATCTCCTCAGCTCCATAGTGAGTCCAACAGTTCAGCTATCAGATCAACCAGGCATCTAGAAATTGAAGATCAAACAGAGGTTAAAATCAAGCAAAAAGTTGAAAATATTGAAAATTTGGCTAAGTCTGCCAAGAAAAAGCATCCCAAGTAGAGAGGCGCCCAAGAATTCATGCCTTAGTCAAATTTTCAAGTTTCATCCTCCAACATTCCAAACAGTGTCTACGTTCAATGAACCTACTCAGGATAAGCTCCAAAGGATTTAAAGCAAAAAGAAAGCAAATTCTCTCAAACCTCATCTTATTTAAAGAGAACTTTTGCCTTTCATTATTCATTATTGTAGGTTGGCGTCAAGAGCAAAAAGATTTTCCTTCTTTTTTTTTCTCAACGTAGATTTGAAGACTCAAATGACAAGCTTTTTCGGTGTTCTTCATAGTTTCGGGATCAATGAGCAAGGATGAATGCTTTTTCACGCTCCAAACTTCTAAGGCGTGGCTTTTTTAAAGCAGCCACTCAACTTTTTCCATTTCTGATCACATGGGTCTCTCTATTTTTTCATCCTCTTCAACATTGAGAAAATTTTCCCTCTTCTAGAAACTTCTTTTTCACCACTTTTTCAGGATAGATTTTTTTTTTCAGTTTCTAAGCATCTGGGTTTCTCCGAAATGTGATTTTCTACAAAACCTAGGTACCAACTTTTTTCAGAAAAATTGTTTTTTCAAGGCAGATCAACATTCTATTTTCAGCAGCACTCTCCACTTAAAATCAAGAAATAAATCAACTTTTTGGCAGATGTGGACGAGATTTCAAGCAGCTTTCTTCTAGAAGCATTCTTTTTGCTTTCTTTCTATTCTCGAAACAATTCTTATCTATTCTTTGGAGAAGAGAAAGAAGATAAAATGTAATAGTTGGAATTTTCCTGTTTTCATGCTTTCTTAGGTGTTAGATGTTATCTTCTTTTAGTTTTAGAAATAAAGCTTGCTTGTTGAGCAAGCCTTGGTTGTAAAAGCAAGGAGATTTCAAGGTTCCCTACTCCTCTACTTGTCTATAAATAAGAGTGTTTGCTCATTGTTTTTCTTAACCGTACTTGTGATAACAAATTGTTGAGCCTCTTTTTCTTGCAACTTGTTGTTGTGTAGTTGTTGTTCACTTTGTGTAAGAACAAGTTTGCAAGTCTCTTTTAGCTGCAAGTTCTTGTTCCCTGCATGTATTTAGTGTAATCTTTGTTCAGAGATTTGAGAAATAAAGTCTTGAGCCTATTTTACCTTGATATAACGTCTCATATTTCCGTTTATCGTGTTATGCTTATATGATCTCCTTTTCAGCTTGCATTGAAAGTAAGTAGATGTATGTTGGAAGAGTTTATCTAAGTATTTTGTCAGAAGATCCTTCCTTGACCATTTCTAACTCTCTTGCTCTGCATTTACTTGAGAAGTTAGAAACGCCATTAGAGTAGGTTTAGTTGTAGTTGAAACTTCTAAAATAGAAAATCTCAACTGCGGCACTTGAGTTTTATAACATTGTGCTCTTAGCTAAACAAAAAGATAGGAAAATTAGTTTTAGTTTACTTTTAATAACATCAGAAAAGAGGGAGCTTCCCCTCCTAATTTGAAGAGTAGGTTACTGCACATAGCTGTCCATTTCCAAGTCACATACCAAAGGTGCGATTTGAAACGCCAACAGTTTTCTAGCGCCCACTGTGGGGCATGAGGCATAAAACTTTAAGAAAGCTTACACTTTATGAGACGGGAATGACCATCTGACACACTATTGCGTGATCCAACCAAAAGCAATGGGTGATAACAACATTAATGTTGGCAGGAACCTGAGACATCCACCCCCATTACCTTGGGGCAACATCATTGGACCTTTGCCTTTGCAAGAACACCATGAATTACCTAAAGGGTCAAGGAAGCATTTTCCATGGTTTCACGACGATGGAACTCAACATCCTGATGATCATCTTGCCGCCTTCTCAATAGTGTTGATGTGTTTTTCGTGACCGCACCAACGTAGAATAAAGTCGCCAATGGCTTCCCTATTCTCTCTTGATCAAAGTATCCAGCACGCTAAGATTGCGAGAGAGTTCGTGCGTTCAACTCCAAGGTTCTTTCAGTGCGAATAGGCTCAGTTTGGCTCGATGTGATTTGCTGGTATTTCAAGGGGACTTACGGAATTGTTCAGCAGCGGAGAAAGGAATTCAAATGCTCGAAAGATTTGTCTATGAAGCGCAAGTTACCTATTCTAACCGGAAAGTACTGAATTGAAATGGGGTAGGGTTAAGAAATTCTAAATCTATTCTAAGGCGTGGGATATGGAGCTCAACTTCAGCAAACTTCAACCGAACTTCGCTTTGCCTCGCATCGGACAGCTTCCACGGAGTCGGTGCAATCTTCAAGGGAGATGACTAAAGATGTTCAAACCACCACTTGACACGAAGATACCATCACAACGACGCATACCATCATTCAAACTGTGATTAAAGTTAAGTGCATGATATTCCAGTTGACCACACAAGGCGCATTGACCATCAGCAAATACACTAGTGGTATGGATAGACGAAGTTGCTTAGATCAAACACCACATTCCACAATTACTATCTGCTACTTGCATGGAATGAAACTTATTCTACTTTAAGTCACTACTTGAATCAGAAGGACGAAGAAACCTTGCTAGCTACTCACAACAAAGACGAAATTCACCATCAATGAAAAACTCTTTTATTGAGAGAGTGTTCACAACAATTTCTTACAAAGTTTTCAAAGGGGAAAACTTTCCCTCTTCTTCAAACTACACTATCAATCTATACTAAGCTACTCCTAAGCTATCACCTAGTTGTCTCTCTACTCCGACTTCTACTCTAATTCTACTGTCTAATGAATACAAATGAAGGGGGACTCCCCCTTTTATAGTTGGCCAAGTCCAACGGACGGCTCAAATTACAATCGGCTCGATGGCCCAGATCGTGCCACCTCAGCCCTAAACAAGATTCGCCCTAAAAACCGCCACCAAGAGGAGTGGGGTAATAAATGAGCCACTAATCTCCATCATCCTTCTAGAAGATTCCGACTTTGAAACGTGTTCACACTGTTCTTGATCTTCCTTCTTGGTGCTCTTCAACTTTGCTCGAGAAAACATTTCTTCTTTGTTACTTGAGCCTCAACACTTAGTCATTTTCTTGCAACTTTCTTCCTTCGAGGTTGAGTTGTTGTCCTGAATCACTTGCTTCATCACGCTAAGTCATCACCGCTTGGCCTCAACATTTCTCCTGCAAAACCAACAAGGAGAAGAGTATTAGAATACTTCATAATATAAATTCACTTTACTTACCTGATTTTCATGTTTTAACTTCCAAGCGTTCATCGTCTTCAATAGCCAACTTTTGCCTTAAATTCTTCATGCCTTAGTCAAATTTTCAACCCATCTTTCATTCTGCTTGGTCGTACTTTACTCTGATATTTCATCCAACTCAGGCTCGAGAAGAGATGCTTTCATCTAGGACTCAATAAAAAATCGTCTAGGTGATCATTTTCAAATTCATCCGCCAAGGCATTTTTAACATATTTTATCCCTGCCTTAGAAAATTTTTCAAACTTTTACTTAGGAAATTCATTATTCTAGTGCCCATCAAAATCTCCATCCTGAAAGCCTTGGCGAAGTGCAGAGGACCTTGAAATCCACTCCCTGTCGAAGATCTCCAATACCCAGAAGAAAATTTTCTCTAGAACTTGTCGAATTCATGGGTATACAACGAACGGGTTCATTTAATTTTTTGAATTTTGAACCTTAGAAAAATAATTTCTCATCAAATTTATTTCATTTCTTCACCCTTGAGCATATTTCTTTGCCCTGACTTGAAATTTCTCGTTGACCCTGTGCGGCTGGCATCTTCTGACTTCATCTCTGGCAATTTCATCCAAATTTCATACTTCCAAGTCCAGGTGTGATTTTCCCCTAAGGAATTTAAATATTAACACTTGGAAAATACTTCATCATTTCATGTCCCAGTCTAGGCGCCATCAAGGGTCTAACTTTCAAATTTCATACCATCTAGCCATAATAATCTCAACACATCCCCCTTTTTAGTCCAGGCGCATTTAAACCTTCATGCCTTCACTTTGCCTTAGAAAAATTTAAAATCCTCCTCCTTTAAGTTTGGGCGCATTTACCTAGGCAAGCATCTTAGAAGAGTCTTGGGCGCATATAGAGGTCTCAGCTGTCACTTTTCACCATTTAGAAATATCTTTGATCACTCACCTTGATGCTTTGGGCGCATATACTACCCTGGACTTCCATTTTCCATCACTTAGAAATTTTCAAGTCACTTCAATCCTTCAAGGGCGCATTTGAACCTCTCTACTTCAAATTTTTCACACTTAGAAAATTTTCTAAGTCATCTCCTTGTTGGGCGCATTTAGCACATTGAACTTTCAATTTGTGACCTTCAAACATTTTCTAACTCCTTCATCAAGCCTAGGCGCATATAGAAGGGGCTACTTCTAGTTCCCATCACTTAGCATTTTTCAAAGCTTCTCATCTAGCTGGGCGCATTTGGACCCTGAAGCTTCCAATTTCAAGTGCTTTGAATATTTTCTTTTCACCTTCCTCCTGAGTTAAGGTGCATTTGGAGTCTTGAGCTTCAAATTTGAAGGACTTAGAAATTTTTTTAGACTTCATCTTCAACCTCGAGGGCGTATTCAAGATGTTTAGAAATTTTTCATCAACCTTCAGCTTTTAAAGGCATTTTTCACTGGCTGGACTTGAAAATTTATCAATTTCAGTGAATTTTATGCCATTTGTCAAATTTGGAGTGACTCAATCACGCTAACCCTAATTTTCCATTTTTAGAAAGTTTGTCAATTTTTTGCACTCCAAGCTAGTTCCAAGCTCCAAAAACATTGGATTTTGCTTTGTTCTGAACCTCGGGATGTGGTTGAGCTGTCGGGCCCTGATATCTGCATGCACCTGCTATTTTTAGCAACTTACTAAAAATAGCAATTGCTCAGAATGTCTTCAAATTTTGCGTGCCGATTGCCTGAAGCGTGGTGACCGTAACTGGATGTTGTTTTTGCTTGACTGTCCAGTTCCGCCCTTGATTTTAGGAAACCCTAATTTCTCTGTCTTGACCTGCTAAAAATAGCAATTATCTGATTTCTCATTCTCTACAACTCTGTTAGCCTTGAAATTCGCGCCATGGATTTCTCGTCACATGTTTGACTCGTACCTGCTGAGATTTGATACCAACCTGCTATTTATAGCCGCTTTTGAAGTGACTTACTATTTATAGTAAGTGCTCGTTTCTGAGACTTCCCTATCTCCGTTTGAGTTGAAATTCGGACAGCGTGCTCTTCGTTGATGAACTTGCTTTTCTGTGTCGGCGCCTGGGATCAACTTTCTATTTATAGCCTGCGACTGAAACACCTTACTAAAAATAGCAAGTTCTCCAATTGCCTTCAAATTTTGCCAGCAGACTTCTTGAAAGATGTTGATCATGATGGATACTTCCGTTTTGAGCACCTTGTTGTCTGACTCCTCATTTTTAGCGCTGAAGCTCGAAACCCTAATTTTGTGCATGTTGCTCAGATGAGCTCCGTTTGACCTCGTTTCAGTTGCATGATGATTAGCTTGCATTTCTGAGGTGTTGAGTAGCTGCCCAAGTGATACCTGCTAAAAATAGAAAGTGGCCGAAAAAGTGACTGACCGACTGCCAGATGATCTTGCATGCCATACTGCCCGAAAAATCTTGAAAAACCCAAAAAAACCCAGAAAAATCTCCAACATGCAAGCACTGGCTAAAAATAGTAAATTCCTGAAAAGTGGTCAATCCCATTTGCATGTTACATCGTTGCGAAGCTCTTGGAAAACCCAGAAGGAAAATGCCGACATGCACTGAAAACGTCTGCATGCAAACCCTAATATCGGCTTCTGAAGGCTGAGTGCTGAAAGTCATCGTCATGCTTTGCATGTCATATCACCGCGAAGGTCTCGAAAAACCCAGAAGGAATCTCCGGACATGCGTCGAAAAACTTGGCATATAGGCCTTGAAATTGGCCCCGAAAGCTGAACTGCTAAAAATAGCCAGTTGTCTGTTTTAGCTCAAATTTAACCTGTGAGTAGCCTGATGTGCTCTGAATGTCGTGTGATTGTCAGAATCTCAAAAAAAAAATGACAGATTTCCTGTAATTGCCCACTTACTAAAAATAGTAAGTACCTTAGAATCTGATGAAAATTTGCTAAGAGCCTGCTGGAAGCACACTGACAACAATGTTAAGCTCTGTTTTCAATTTGTTTACCTCATTTGACCACGAATTGGCAAGGAAGCTCAAAACCCTAATTTTCCTGCTTGGCCAAATTCACATTTAAACTCAATGACGGGCTCATTCCCGAAAAGACAGATAGTAGAAAAGAGAGACAACCACAAAACGACCGAAAAGCAAAGCCAAAATTAGGGGGGTCCCCATTTGCAATGGGGCGATGTGTGAAAAAGGTCACAACAAACAGCTTGCGCCATCTTGCACATGGAACATGAAGACATCATAGTGCGTCTCTTTTTGGAGACTCTTGTTGGGAATGTTGTCGATTGGTTCAATCACCTGGAGTTGGGCATTATTACAAGTTGGGCAACTATGAGCGAGAAATTTTTAGCAAGATTCAAGCTTGCTAAAGACAATCATTGGTTGTTTGCTCAACTTGCAAATTCAAAAATGGAGTACAATGAGCCCATGAGGGAGTTTGTAGCAAGACTTAATCGTCTTGTTACACGGCTTTCTTCTACACTTAATCCATCACTGGAGATTCTGATGAGCTGTTTCATAAATGCTCTTCCATCAGAGATAGCCTTCTTCTTTAAGATGGAAAGATATATAGAATTGAAAGATTCCCAAGAACATGCCATAGAGTTGGAGGATAATATGATCACTTCCAGCATAATGAAGAAGGATTCAATTAGGCCTCTGGTTCAAAGTTCTGCAGACCCATTGCCACAAAAAGTAGCCGATGAGATGCTTGCACTACCACCACCACAATATCAACCTCAACAACAGTATCAACCTCAACAACCATATCAGCCAAGGAGAAATGATTTTCAGCCTTACAACAATTACAGGTCGTGGTTGCTAGCACCTCCACCAAGACAAACAATTGAAGCTGCACCACACGTAGTATTTTGTTCCTTTCATGATATCGATGAACATACCGGTTCTACATGTCCTGAGAACTTAAGAATGAACCAGATTATGGGATATGTGGATGTTGCACCCAGTTCTAGTTTTGTCCCAAAACGAAGTTCGAATGTTGTCTTACCACAGAGGGAAAACTTTGATGGTGACTCCACTCTGGGATACTTTCAAAGTGAACCCGTTATTGAAGAAAAAGAAGATCTCCACCACTACTCTCTTGCAGAAAATCATGGAGAACACTTTTTTCTCGTGTTGACAAGTGCCCTGCACTTGCAAGCTCAAAAAGAAGAAGAGAAGCAAAGAGCTAAAGAACAAGTTAAAGAAGTGGTTGCTCAAGACTCATCTTCGACAAATTTTTGATATTGTAGATGCCTTGATGAAGAACAAAGTGCAAATTTCTTAGCTGAAATATCTTCGTGATCATCTTGAGCAGCTGGACAGAATAATACATGTAAAGAAAGAAGCTTCAATTCAGACTACATTGCTTGAGTCACCTGTTCTGGTGAAAGAAAAGCCCAAACCTTTCTATATATCTTTGTATATAGGAGGATTTAAATTGAGCAATTGGATCATTGATTCAGGAGCCTCAGACAATGTGATGCCTCTACAAGTGATGAAAGCATTGGGACTCTCGTGCACAAAAACTCAGAACAAGTGCTATTCACTTCAGTCTGAGTCAATGTCATTGGTCAGACAATTGAAGGACACTCAAGTAAGGTTGGAATCTTGCCCAGAGAAAAAGATAAAAATGACCATCCTAGTGGTTGACATTCCACCCAGCTATGGGATGTTGTTGAGCTGGAGCTTCTGCAGAGACCTTGGTGGTGCAATGCAGTTAGATTGGTCATCTGCAACCATTCTTGTGGAGGAAGGAAAAATCAAGATAGAACCTGAGCCCAAATCCCAGTTCATGGTGGTGAAAATCCCACACCCCCCAACCCAAATTATGTATCAAGGAATGGGTCTTAGTAATTATGTGATGCTGTCAGAGATAGAAACTGAAGACTAGAACATTGCTTGTCTAGAAAAGAGATCGACAAAGGATACAAAGTTATGGACAATACAGTTCAATGGGGGTGGTTCTAATATAGGATCAGGAGCAGGGGAAGTGATCATCTCCCCTAAAGAACAATTGTACCCATTGTCATATGGCATGCAATTGGAGTTTACTCAAGCTAAGAAAGAGGTGCTTTTGTTGGGCCTCAAAAATGCCGAAGACATGGGAATTGAACTCCTATGTGTTAAAGGGGATGTGGAGTTGATCGATGAGCCAATCAAAGGATATTTCTAGGTCAGAAAGTATCATCTACGACTTTATAGAAATCGGGTTTGGAACGCGATCAATTGGTTTGAAGAGTTCGACAACAGAGATATCCCAATGATTGACAACACAGACATCCCGATGATGAATGACAACAAAGTTGGTGACTCAGTGGTACCTACTTCCTTCCTTGTGCTATATTCTGACTTTTGTCAAGGTGCCTCTGCCTGGATGTATGAAGATATGAGAATCTTCATCTCGGAAGATTTGTCTCCTGCAATACCCAGGAGAAGAGAAGTAAAGCCTTTCAGGCAGAAACGACATCCTTTAGGGGTGGAGTAAATTTTTTGTGAATATTTTCCTTTATGTTTTCGTGATGTGTTTCCCCTTTCCGTGATGTGATTGTTATGTTGTGTTTCCCCTTTCTATAACAGTTCCGTTGTGTTTTAGGTGATTAGGCATCTTGTTTTAGGTGATTTTTAGGGAAGTCCAACTATTAGGTGATTCTAGGAAGTCCCGTCATAGGTGACTTAGGGAAAGTCTTGCAAATAGGTGATTAGGAAATGTTGCTAACTCCGATACCCAATGGATAAGGCACTGGTCTATGCTCAAAACTCCAAAGATTCTTTGGTTCTCCTATGCTATAAGTATCCGCCATGGTCCCTGTTGTGACCTTTTTCACACATCGCCCCATTGCAAATGGGGACCCTTTGTTTTTTTTTGCTTTTTGGTTTTGCCTTGGCGTCGCAACTGCTTATCACCAGTCTTTTTGCAATGAGGAGTTTGAGTTTTGAATGGTCACCCGAGTCAAGCAAGTCAGTTTTAGCCTGGATCATTGTATAAACGTCGCCATCGTGCTTAGAAGGCGTGGGAGACAAAGATCGACTGTCATTTCGGTCAATTCCGACACCTCCCAGTTTTTAGGGTTTTCACCCCGGCCCCCTATTTTTTAGGACCTACTTTTTTGGCACTTTTTTGGGCATTTCTGAGATTCCTATTTTTTAGGGTCTATTTTTGGAAAGTTGCTATTTTTGGAAAATTTCTATTTTTAGAAAGTTTCTATATTTGGAAAGGTCATGAGTTTCAAAAATCCACTCAGAAGTTCGAAAAGAGCAACGAAACTCTCAAAAAATCGATTTGAATTTTTTTGAAATTTTGGTAAAATTCTGGAAAATCACATAAAAAGTTCAAAAAATTTGGAAAATTTGCTCGAAAATGGTGAAAAATCTGGTAAAAATCACGAAAAATGGTGGAAAATTTGAAAAAACAGTCCAGAAATCTGAGAAATTCATAAAAATCTGAGTAACCATGGCAGGTTATGACTGAACAATCATGGAGGTGACTGAAGAATTCGCCTAAATATGGAGTTTACTCAGTTTGAACATGGAGGAATTAGCATCAGAAATCTTCAGCCAGATAATGGTAGTGGCAAGAAAGAAGTGTCAATGGCAACCAAAAGCTAAAGTCCGCCTTGGATGAGAATGAAGATGGCTTAAAATGTATGAAGTCTGCCTTGAGCTAAAGATGTCAATGGCCTGAAAATCAATGAAGTCCGCCCTTTGGAAAAGAGGAAATTGTCTAAGATAATGGAGCCATGGCTAGCCAACAGCCAAAGTCCGCCCTCCAAATGGCTATCCACTTGATGAAGTCTGCTTATGTTTAAGTGTCCAATGGCAAGGAAAATGAGGAAGTCCGCCTTGGGTGAAAGAGGAAGTGGCAATGAAAACTAGCAAGTCCGCCCATGTGTGGCAAGGAAAAATTTGGCAATGGCAAGGGACTTAAGCAAGTCCGCCCAGCAAATAAGACAATGGCTTAAGAAGTAAGGAAGTCCGCCTTAGTCAAATAACAGATGGCAACAAAACAAGCCAAAGTCCGCCTTGGTCAAATATTAAGTGGCAAGCAAATGCATAAAGTCCGCCCATGACACATGGCAAAGTGAAAATGTTTTAAGAGTTACTAAAGTGCGCCCAGCTTAAAAGGCACATGAAAAATCTCCAAAGTCTGCCAGCTGGAGAATTAGATAAAAAAAAAACATTTGGAAAACTTCTTAGGAAGTGCGCTCAGCCCAAATAACAAATGGAAAATGTTTTAGCAAGTCATTTAGCAAGTGCTTTATGAAGACTGCCAGCTGGAAAGTGAATTGAGGAAACATCTTAGGAAGTGCTCCCAGCCTAAAAAACATTTGGAAAATATTTGACAAAGTCAAGTCACCTAATGACATAAAGTTTTTGAAGTGGGCCCACCTTCAAAATGAAATGGCAAAGGCTTAGTAAACTCTGCCCACCTTTGAAAATTCATTTGGCAGGTGCTTTATGAAGTCCGCCAGCTGGAATAACAAATGGAAAATGTTTTTATAAAGTCTGTCAGCTTAAAAGGCACTTGGAAATAAAGTAAGAAGTCTGCCATCTTTTGGAGAGGTGCTTGAAAAAAGAAAAAAGTCATATGAAGTCCACATGGACCAAAGTGAAGGGATGGCTGAGGAAAAGCTAAGGTCCGCCTTGGTGAGATGAGGAAGATGACAAGCCACAAGCCTAAGTCCACATTAAATGGCAAGGAAACAAGGCAAGTCCGCCTTGAGCAAAAAGTGAAATGGCCTAAACATAGCCAAAGTCCACCATCCACATGAGAGAAGTGGCTTAACAAATGCTAAAGTCTGCCATGTATAGAGGAATGTGGAAATTTGAAATAATTTGCCTGAGTCTAAACCTTTGGAAAATTAAAATATGCATGGCACTTAGAAAATTCGTCCAAGTGTTTAGAGAAAATTTTCGCCATGGCTAGCTAAATTGTGAAAAAAAATCAAGAGAATATGGCCAAATAAAATCGGACATGGCAAAATAATTTTTGACAAGAGGCAATTTATGGCCGAGTAAAGTTGGACGTGGCCAGAAAAATGTTGGACGTGGCTAGAGAAATGTTGGACAAAAAATATTTATGGCCAAATAAAATTGGACATGGCTAAATTTTTTTTGAAAAAAGCAAGAAAATCATGGCCGAATGAAATTGGACGGAAAGAAAATTAAAAGCTTGAAAATGAAATTTAAAAAAAAAATCTTTCAAAGCTTGTCTTGAAAAGTTATCTTTAGGAAATCTAAAATAAATTTATTTTGTTTCCTGCAGGTGGATGACTACACGAGGCGAATCTTCAAAGAGGAAAATGGCAAAGAAAGTGTAAAGTCTGACTTGAAGGGAGATGAAAGAAAACTTGGAGAGTCCACCCTTACACATTGAGAATTTGGCATCATGAAAGCCAAATTCAAAATCGAAGACAAAATGGCCAGAATCTTAAAGATGTTACAAAATGAAATTGAATAGCCAAAATTTGGCTAAGTATAGGAAATTCTCCACCGAGAAAGATCCAATTTTCCTTCATTGCGGCGAAGGCACAAGGGAATTCCTCTCCAAATTCAAGGTACTTGAGGGAATTCCAAAGCAATCCAGAAGGAAAGACTTAATGACTTCAAGTCTAAACAAGTGCTCCAAGGCGAGGTGAGAAGAAGAAGCCAAGGTCATCCAAGATCAAAGCACAAAGGATAAAGTCATCGGCAAGGAAAAAATTCTAAGGCAAGCACAAGGTGATCAAGGAAGACATCCAACACGTTGAGGTGGCGCCTCGTCATCTTCTGACCAATCAAATTGCTCCAAATCAACATGCAACAACTTTCTATTTTATCTGTTGGTTCATATTTGGTAAAAAGGACAAGTGTCCTCGAATGCAATTTTCTCATTGGTCGAAGGGTAGCAAACCCTAATTAGGGTTTTATTTGTAATCTCGGCCGTTGATCCTAAATTAATCTTAGCCATTGAATTGTAATTGGGGAGCCTATAAATTGAGCTCACCCCCTCATTTGTAAAGCATGGGAGCATGTTGCAAAACATGTTGAGATAAGCAACTGTTGTAAGATTGCCAAAGTAATAAGTAATGCATGCATTGTTCTGATGGTGATTGCTTCTCTTATTTTGGAATTGTCATGGTTCTTATCCCTCATCATAGTTTAGATTTTATTTCATGTATGCTAGATGAATGCAAGATTTGATAAGTATTGATTTATGGTGAAACTTTTTGCTCATACTTTCTTTGAACGGATGATTTTCGTTCAATGCGTAAAGTTAGCCTGAGCTTACTTTGTGGATTCTTAACTTCTGTCTGAATAAATATTGTTCGATTGGAAGGTAGTTATTCATGACGTGAAAATCATAAACACAACTCTCCCTTGAAGATTGCACTGGCTTTGCGTAGTTGGCGCGTTCCCTGCGTGGCGAAACAAAGTTTAGTTTTGTTTCACCGAGTCAATACCGTCTCTTGGATTCGTAGGAGTAGATTAATGCTTCTGAACCCTTCTCCTTTTTTAGTTTCTTTGATCCATGACCCAAGCAGTAGAGCTTCATTGTCTAGACCTTCATTGTGACTTGAACAAGCCTAGCGTAAGTCCCTGTGTTACCAGCATAATCACATCAAACCACAGAGCTCATCCGCATTCATCTTAAACATTGGAATTACCGTATGATCTTACTTGCAATCTTAGCATACGAGGTAGTTTTTCAAGAGGGGATAGAGCGTCTTTGGACTCTTTATTCTAGAATGTTTGTTGTGTCATAAAACGTGCATCAACAGTCCCCAGACAGAGCCAATTGTTGTACCCCAAATTAAAAAATTTGCTACACTTAGGCATTTTGTAGAAATGGTTAAAAGTCTTGTCAAATTTGTAAAAAAATGTCAAAATTGGGGTTTGCATGTCTTGCATGAGGGTTAAAAACTCAAAATTTTCAAAATCTAACGATTTGGGTCTGCTCAGAGCGACCAAGTCTACAAAACCCAAATCTCAGTTTTTCGGCCCTACTTTTTAGGAAAATTGCTATTTTTAGAAACTTTTTATGGGTTTCTTTTGAAACAGATACTAGCAAAAATTTCTAAAAATAGAAAGTTTGGCTGTTAGGGTTCAAATTGATTTTGATTGGCTAAAAATACTTCCTCATCAGGTTGGTGCAATCAGAATCATGAAAAGATCAGTTTTTCCCTAGTGGGTCTATTTTACTTTTTCAAAGGCATTTCAGGAGCTCCAAAGCCATTAATGGAGGTCAGTCAGCTGCCAAGTGTCAGATTCAAACATTCAAGCATTGAATAGAAGATGAGAAATGATGAACGTGCATGAAGAACGAGAAATAGAGAAAGGAAGCTGTGAAAGTTGAAAAATGCAAAATTTTGGCTAACATTGGAGACTCTAGGCACTCCAGCTCAGCCTAGGCACCTAAACCCTCATGCCTTAGAAAATTTTCATTTCCAGTGAGCAAGGAAAAGGTAAGCACGTTGAGCGAGGAGAGAACTTGAAATCTGTAGAATAAAATGGTTGTTTGGAGGAACTAGGCGCCCCAAAAGGAGATAGGCACCCAACTTTTCAGGGCATCAAATGATGAAATTAGGGTTTGTGCTCCCAGGCAATGTTGTTCAGAATCTCCTCAACTCTGCAGTGAGTCCAATAGCTTAGCCATTAGATCAACCAGGCATCCAGAAATCAAAAATCAAACAAAGGTTAAAATCAAGCAAAAAGTTGAAAATATTGAAAATTTGGCTAAGTCTGCCAAGAAAAAGCGCCCCAAGTAGAGAGCGCCCAAGAATTCATGCCTTAGTCAAATTTTCAAGTTTCATCCTCCAACATTCTAAATAGTGTCTACGTTCAATGAACCTACTCAGGATAAGCTCCAAAGGATTTAAAGCAGAAAGAAAGCAGATTCTCTCAAACCTCATCTTATTCAAAAAGAACTTTTGCCTTTCATTATTCATTAGTGCAGGTTGGTGTCCAGAGCAAGAAGATTTTCCCTTTTTCTTTCTCAATGAAGATTTGAAGACTCAAATGACATGCTTTTTCGGTGTTCTTCGTAGTTTTGGGATCACTAAGCAAGGAGGAATGCTTTTTCGTGCTCCAAACTTCTAGGGCGTGGCTTTTTCAAAGCAGCCACTCAACTTTTTCCATTTTTGATCACATGGGTCTCTCTATTTTTTCATCCTCTTCAACATTGAGAAAAATTTCCCTCTTCTAGAAACTTCGTTTTGGCCACTTTTTTAGGATAGATTTTGCTTTTTCAATTTCTGAGCATCTAGGTTTCTCCGAAATGTGATTTTCTACAAAACCCAGGTCCCATCTTTTTTGGGAGAAATTGCTTTTTCAGGGAAGATCAACATTCTATTTTCAGCAGCACTCTCCACTTAAAATCAAGAAATAAATCAACTTTTTGGCAGATGTGGACGAGGTTTCAAGTAGCTTTCTTTTAGAAGCATTCTTTTCGCTTTCTTTCTATTCTCGGAACAATTCTTATCTATTCCTTGGAGAAGAGAAAGAAGACAAAATGTAATAGTTGGCATTTTCCTGTTTTCATGCTTTCTTAGGTGTTAGATGTTATCTTCTTTTAGTTTTAGAAATAAAGCTTGCTTGCTGAGCAAGCCTTAGTTGTAAAAGCAAGGAGATTTTAGGGTTCCCTACTCCTCTGCTTGTCTATAAATAAGAGTGTTTGCTCATTATTTTTCTTAACCGTACTTGTGATAACAAATTGTTGAGCCTCTTTTTCCTGCAACTTGTTGTTGTGTAGTTGTTGTTCACTATGTGTAAGAACAAGTTTGAAAGTCTCTTTTAGCTGCAAGTTCTTGTTCCCTGCATGTGTTTAGTGTAATCTTTGTTCTAGAGACTTGAGAAATAAAGTTTTGAGCCTATTTTGCCTTGATATAATGTCTCATATTTCCATTTATTGTGTTATGCTTATATGATCTCCATTTCAGCTTGCATTGAAAGTAAGTAGATGTATGTTGGAAGAAGAGTTTATCTAAGTATTTTGTCAAAAGATCCTTCCTTGTCCATTTCTAACTCTCTTGCTCTATGTTTACTTGAGAAGCTAGAAACGTCATTAGAGTGGGCTTAGTCGTAGTTGAAACTTCTAAAACAGAAAATCTCAGCTGCGGCACTTGAGTTTTATAACTTTGTGCTCTTAGCTGAACAAAAATATAGGAAAATTAGTTTTAGTTTACTTTCTTTTTAATAACATCAGCAAAGAGGGAGCTTCCCCTCCTAATTTGAAGAGCGGGTTACTGCACATAGCTGTTCATTTCCAAGTCACATACAAGAGATGCAATTTGAAACGCCAACACAACAATCATGGAACTGTATGCAAATGGCCCTTTAAACAAAAAGAAAACTTTCCTCCAATATGTTACACCTATGGGCCCAAGGCAAAAAAAATCAGGGGGGAGTACGATGTGAAATTGTCATGTTTGCCATAAAGATTTTAGGGGCAGCTACACAAGGGTAAGGTCTCATTTTTTGGGTGAGGTGGGCCATGGAGTTAGAATGTGTCCTAATTTAAAAGACGAAGCAATAAGGTGCCAAAGATTGCAAATGGAGGTGGATGGGGTTCAAGGTGGATCAACTTCTTTTCCAAGTGTGCAATCATTTATGCCTATGCCTTCCACGGTTGGTAGTAGTGAAGTTTCCACAGGAGGAAAGAGGAAAATGAGTGGTAGTGGGAAGGGAGCTTCAGTTGAGTCTATGTTTAATAACCAAGCACGAGAAGCCACAAAATCTTCCATTGCCAAATTCTTTTTTGTCCATGCAATCCCATTTCATGTGGCTCGTTCCTCTTATTTCAAACAAATGGTTAAAGATATAGCCAATATTGGCCCTTCATTCATACCCCTTGGAGATCATAAGCTATGCACTACCCTCCTAGACAAAGAGTATGTAATGTCCCTTACCCAACCTTCTCCTAGAATTCACTTGTTTTCCCTAGAATTCATTTGTTGATTAGGATTAGGGTTTCTTTCTTCCAAATGAGTATTCTCCTAATTCCATAACTTTAGATTGGAATCTTGTATTCATCTAGATTGACAACATATCTGTTAGCACTAATATCTAGATATCAAAAAAAGACATAATCATAATGCAATTATGCAGACATAATCATACTTGCAGATTGAAAACATAAGAAGAGTCAATCAGCCCATCAGGAGAGGAGAATCCCTAAGGGCCAACGGTCTACCACCTCCTATTTCCCAACCCTTGCTTGAAGCCAGTGGGGCAAAATATTGCCCAACCCTTGCTCGGGCCTGTGGGGCAGAATCTAAAGTGGGACCCCCACCCCTCCATGACCCAACCCTTGCTTTGGGCCCATGGGGCAGAATGCCCAACCCTTTCCTTGGACCTGTGGGGTGGAACCTGGGTGGGGTTTTTAGACAAACCACTTAAGTCATGATTCACCTCTCCTGGTAGGATTACATGCACAATTTAGACAATTTATTTTCAGTCACCAAATATGCAGACATTAGTACTTCATTTGCATTTTCACATATTATGCTATAAAAGTGTTCAATATAAGCATACAATCCCATTGAGTTCTAGCATGAAGGTATATTAGAATGCACAACTAAATTAAGTAATATTCATGTCTACATGTTCATTATATTTGTTCGATGCTGCAATTCAATACAACCTACAGTTCCAAGTGTAATTTGCAAAAATCAGACATCAATCAAATAGAGATGTAGATCAATCATCATTAGAACCATATCTATATAAGGTAAACCATTATGGCCTATGATTTGTCAAGGACTACACCGTCCGCCTAATTACCAGTATAATGAGTCTAATTCCAGAGGCGACTGTGTGCATTCCAATGAATAAAGCATATCAATTATTTTTAATAATACATAGATCGGTTGGACATACAAGGTTCATGCAACCTTGTTATGTCAGATTGGGGACAACTAAATATTAAAGCTAAGTGAGTAGTCTCACCTGATCGGCTATGTCTTCCCATGACTCTTTATTCCTTATTCGTCTTCTTTCAAACTTATATTGGATTGATCATAGAATGAGGACAATTCATAAATATGCATAATCTACTTATGTTTATATTAAAGAGTCATCATTATTTATAAGGCTTAATAATTGCTGCAAGTATCATTATTGTATATTCACAAGTGATTCCCCTATCTACTTACCCATATATATATATATATATATACACATCTGATTTTATAATATATTTATATATTATATATAAATTTATATATATTATTATTATTTCGAACTAATTTCAACCTACAATAATTTCTTGGTATGAATACATACATATATATAAATAAAATCATGTTTTTATAATATAATTAACTTACCCTTAATATATTGCTGCTACGATCTGCAGTCTGTTCTTATCTTTTCCCAGCCCCGTCTCCCCTTTTTTAACCTCAACAATCTCCTTAAATATTTCTATACCTTTTCACCAAGGGACATGTCTTTTAAACCAATCAACATCCCTTTTGAGGAATCACATCTTTTCCAAGTGTTGTTTGACTAATGATTGTTGATTTTGGAGGCATCGATGTTTAAGGTTTTCGTTACATATTTATTAATATAAGACTTTGGTGTTTCCTATGAACATTGTAATATTTATTTTTTTAAGAATAGGCAACATTTATAATTTTAATATTATATTCAGATTTATATTACAATGATTATTCAAATTTATATTTATTTTATTATTTTATTCTGATTTTGTATTCTAATACTCCATATTCTAAAATAATATCAATAAGTTATCAATATATATTGTTTTTTCTTGTAAATAATATTTTTGCTCTATTAACTATTTTGTTTCATGTTATAATATTTGTATTATAATTATAATGTTATCTAGGATGATTATAATTATAATGTTTAAATTGTAATTACTCATATTTTTAATTTCAATATTCACTTGACTATCATATTTGTATTTTAATATTTCCTATTTGATGTTACAATTTCGTGGGACATGACAGTCCACCTCGCCCAAGATTGCTTGTCCTCAAGCAATCACCTTAAAGTCTTAAACCAATCTTGAGGTGAGAATGATCCTAGGGTTTGTAGGTTATGGGTACACGATTTAGCTTAACTTATGTTTATGTAATCAATTTTGTTAAAAATGGATTCGTATCAAATTTATTCATGGTATCTAACATTGAAGTCTCTTCATACCTCAACCTGGTTTGCAAAATTAACTAAGGTTATATTCCTAATTGGAATCTTCCATTGAAATACTCTCCCTTTGTATCACAAATTTGAGGGAGCCACACCCTTTCACTTCAATAGTCACATCTCTTCATTGTATTTGGATACTAGTTATAATGTAGTTTTAGATAGGTTATTTTGTTAGTGCCTCCCAACCCCATAAGCCCTTTGACCGATAACCTTAACATTTTCATAGTTTTTAAGCATAAAGTAAACACAGTGATGGACTCCACATGACTCAGAAATTAAAGTAGACAACCAAGTAGCTCAAATGGTTAAAGATATAGCCAATATTGGTCGTTCATTCATACCCCTTGGAGATCATAAGCTATGCACTACCCTCCTAGACAAAGAGTACTCCAAAATTAATGTGCTAATGAAGGATATGAGGCGAACGTGGATGAGGACAAGTTGCTCTATAGTGATGGATGGGTGGACTGATGTTAGACATTGGCCACTCACCAATATCATAGTCACATGCCCTGCTGGTTTGTTCAGGGAAACGTAAGGATGCAAAATTCCAGTATTCCATTTTGACAAATGCCATAGAGGAGGTTGGGGCTGCTAATGTGGTACAGGTGATCACCGATTCAACACGTGTGTGCAAATTGGCGGGTTTGATGGTGGAGGGTACTTATAGGCACATCTTTTGGACCCCATGTGTTCATGCATTGAACAATGCATTGAAAGACATAGGGAAGTTAGATTGGGTGAAGCAAATGGCAGCAAAAGCTAGAGAGATTTAAATGTTCATTTGCAATCACCACACCTCACTTGCTCTCTTCAGGTCATATTCAACGAAGGAGTTTCTCAAACCTGTTGAGACAAGGTATGCCACTTCATTTGGTTTCACTTTCAAATTTTGAAACTTCAAACATTTCAATTTGTATTCTAAATTTGAATTTTCAAGTGCATTGAGCCTTATATTGCTTTTTCCTTTTAATGAATGTAGATATGCCACATACTTCATCTTGTGGGAGAGGATGCTTGAGGTGCATGAGCCTCTAGAATTGATGATGGTGAATTCAAAGTGAACTAGATGGCCTAATTCAAGTTCTACTCAAGGAAAATCCATCAAACAAAAGATCCTTGATGACGATTGGTGGTCCAATGTGAGGTAAGACATTGCTGATTTTATTAAAAATTAAATATTAGATTGCTGATTTTAATATTTTAATTCTATTGTCCAATGTTCCAACTTTTGAAATTTCTAACATGTCAAATAACTTGTCAATTAATTCTTTTGAACTTTTTGTTTTCATTTTGCAGATATATTTGTTCCTTCATCTCACCTATTGTAGATATCATTCGGTATGCTCATACAAACTCTCCTAGTCTTGGAGAGATGTACGAGACATTTAACAATATGGTTGGGAAGATAAAGCAAACAATATTGGCAAAGGATCCCACTTTGAGCTTATATGAGACACACAATAGCCCATTGTGACAAGGAGGTGGAACACAATGAACAGCCTGCTTCATATGGCTACCTTTGCTCTAAATTCCAAATGGTATACACCAAGGAATGGTAGGGTGCCTCCATGTGATGACCCAGAGGTTTTAGATGGATTCACACAGGCCATTGATAAGATGTATTCAGCGGAGCAGGATTTAATACTTCACTCACAATTCCTTGACTTTGCAAATCTTCATGGCCCAAATTTGAGTAAACCACAAGTGAGCTTGGATAGAGCTTTATTAGCTCAAATAGACCCTATTGGATGGTGGACATGGCATGGGAGGGATACACCACAGTTGAAGACACTTGTCACTCGCCTTCTTGCATAGGTTGCCAGTTCCTCTACTACAAAGAGGAATTGGTTCACATATAGCTTTTATCCACTCCCTCAAGAGGAATAGACTTACCTCTAGATGAGCAGAGAAGCTAGTGGTCATGCATAGTGCTCTTCGGCTTCAGGATCGTCAAACTCTAGAGTATCGACAGACTCTAGCTCTATGGTGGGATATTGACCCCAAAGACGTGGCTCGGGTTGATGAGGAGGAGACACCAAAGGGATTGGTTGGGATTCTATTGGTTGAGGCTGAGGTGGACCATTGCAGTGGCAGTGACTCAGAGGATGAATCTAATTTTGATGCGGTTATGGGAGATGCAGATTAGGGGCAGCAGTGAACTTTGTTTTTTGTATTTTGATTTTCATATCATGATTCATAATGTAAAAGTTTAAACTTTAAAACTATATGGCAGTAGTGTAGCCTTTGGACATTTTGATATGAATTTATAACTTATAACTTGGAGGTTGTATCATGTATGTTAATTCTGAATTTTGAATGCGTATTGAGTATTGACAAAGAATGTTGAACACAAATGTTATATGTTAAGGTTCTATAATATATATTATGCCTGCTTTATCCTTGTTTTCATATGAACATTTAAAATTTCCCTATATATTTAAAATTTTCCCTATATTTTATATAGTCGTCCCCCCGCCATCCCCAAATTTGGCCTAAAAAATTGGAAACTTGGGGACTCGTCCTGTCGTCCCCTGTCGTCGCCGTCCCATAAACTTGGGGTAACATTGAAATTAAACCTTCATATCCTTAATCCAGCTATCAACAATCTTAGCATCAACTTGTTCTTTAAAAGTTTTAATATCTACATTTGTTTCAACCTTAACAAAACGCCAGTTGGATTCCTTTGCCTTTGTCTATTTTGGAGTACTTCTCTCCACCCAAGACCCAATCTTTACACTTCCCTTTATCCTCTTTATGGGGGATGCTCTCCTTCCACACCAAGCTTTTTGGAAATAGCACATGCCACCTTATCCATGGATGCTTGATCCTTAATAGATGGTTTTGGTTGTTTGATGAGAATTTCCTAGGTTCTCATCACAAACTCCAAATTTGCTTCCAACAATCAAAACCTTTTCAAGGGCTTTTTGAACCTTCTTGGGCCATTCTACTCACCTCTTCATTCCACCTCCTCGTTGAAATATTTGATTCATAAGGTTGCAATTCCACTTTCTAGGACCTTGTCACTATCATACAAACAACTAGCCACAATATCCAAAAATTATAACCATTCTGATACCAATTTGATCTCTTAAACATCAATGCTTCATAGAAATTTACATATGTGTATACTGTCCCACTTGAATTAAGTTTCAAATTGGCAAAGACTGGAATATAATTTAGTGCTAGAGATTATGTTCTTAATTGTTGGAGTGAAAGGATACAATGTTTTCATCTGCATGAAAACAACATATAAATAACACCTAAAAGTACATTGACACAAGATGTTCTAATCTAAAAATCCCAATGCGAGGAAAGCTAGTTAGAAGTGGCAATTGCTCAATTTCCTCTTCTTCCTTTGGTCAGGCTAGTTATGATAGCTCAGATAGAAAATATTACAACAATCTTTCTGCAGCTATACTAATTCTGCTACTCTCTGCAGAAACGCTTTCTACTCCTACATCCAACTAATTGTCATGTCCCTCTAAGCCCAAGTTAATATTATTTTAATAATAAAAGTGTTTATTAACACTACTATAATAATATAATTATATATTATTAATATTAATTATCTTAATAATAATAAGTTCTTTTTGAGGTCGACCATGAATCTTTTGGGTGCCAACTCTCTTTCAAATGTGGGAGGCTGACTTGGTTCTTGTAGATCAACCAAACATGGTATAAGAAGAAGACATCATTTCTTTTTTGAAGGAGGAAATTCTTGTGTAATCCTCTGCGATTGCAGCTATAGTGCAATAAGGATGAAAACCCTCAATTGCACTTTTGAGGTTAGGACGAAAACCCTAACCCTACTGGGCAGATCCAAACAGGGTTTGCAGATTGGACTAATACTTGGTGAAACATTTCAATTTCAAGGTGCAGGCGCTGAAGGAGATCAAGATTGTTTCAAGAACTGCCCGATAAGAAGCCATCCATCAATTGTTCAAGGAAACCCCTCAGTTTTAAAAGGGCGCCAAGGGGAAATTTCACTATAAAGAGGGCGAGACTGCAGAAGGGACAACACTTCAAAGGTTCACACATTCAATTCGCCTATACTAGATCCAGCTGTCAAGAGATATTAGACACAGTGAGCAGAAGAGTTATAACTTAGATCTTCCATCATTGGAGAAATTTGTAACTTAGGGCGTTCCGTGGGCCAAGGAAGGAGAATCTAACAGCTGTTGTGCATATATATGTGTTTGCTACCCCAAATCAGAACATAGGTGCTGAAGCTTGTAGCCATTCATTTCAAATCTGGACATTGCACTGGGGTTTACAGTCATCTACAATCATCTATATTCAGATCTGAGCACTCCTTGTACCTCCTCAGAGGCAAACAAACCAATTGTAAGAAAAAATCAGTCTTCATGTATGTAGGTTCAGTTATGATTGAAGACAGATTGCTGGTAAAAGTAAATTTCACACTACAAACCCTAATTTGGCATGAGAAATATATACATATATATATATATGCTTGATCTGAGTACATCTGTCTTTAATTATTAGTGTTTCCAGATCTATGGTACTGACTGTCATAAGCAAGGGTTTTACAGTGATAATTTTGGTTTGATATAAAAAATTCAATGTGTGAGTAAACCCTAGGGACATTACACTAATACTCTCCATTTCTTCTCACTTTGTCTTGCCACTCTAGTTTTATAATTGGCTCCATGCTACTCACAAATAGGATAACTGGCGGTGTCTTTTCATGCACGAACAAACCACCAAACCTCAAGGAACTTGAGATATCATTTCCTACTGTAACTCTTCCTTTTTGTTTGAAACGATCAAACTGCCATGAAACTCTTCCTTACTGTGACAATATATCAACCGCCATCCTGCAGTGTATGATGATTTTGTCACCACTCTTCGATCCTTCTATGTTTCTAATCAAATTATTGGTAGTTTGATGCAGTGATTTTTGTGATAAAGCACTTTGTTTTCACAATCATGATTCAAGAAAAATGCAAAGACTCCTATGGAGGTCATCCAAAAAATCTTTGGCAAAGAATTTAAAATTATGTAAATATAAGAATTTCAAAACTCAACCCATGATAAGATTAGGGTTAGGTTTTGGATCCATGCTGAGATTATAACTTCAGAGTTACTAAACTGCCTACATAATCCACTACCTTAACAACATTAGAGCATTGCGATACTTCACAAGCAATAAGCGTAACTCAAACGCGGACAGTTACTCCTGAAAAAATGGAATTATTAAATTACTTTAACCTGAAACTTCGAGAAGCATACCTGACGAGATATATTGAGACAGTCGTACGCAAACACCGAATAAATTTATTGGGCGGGATATTTGAGTTTCAACAAGAGTTGATAAGCTGGAAGAATCCTCTGCCTCAGTGGAAATATATATGGAATCCCTCTTCATAGTAGTGGAAGCTTCAAAAGGATTGTCGTGGAGAGGCCTCAACTTGTCCAATGTTTCATTGCGCCATTCGTCCACGACTCTTCGCAGCTTCGTGCTCTTCCTCCATTAATGCTACTGTGATACAGGAATGAATTCAGAGACTTCGAATTTGCAAATTTCAAGAAATTATCAGCAAAATTTCAGGCGATTTTTTTGTAAATACCAGACGCCATGGAAAAAATTTGTATCAATGATAAGAGTTGTTAATCTTTGGCAGCAGATGAAACAATTTGAATCATATCACGTCCTATTCTATTTCCTTTCTATTTCCTTTCTGTTTGCTCTGTGCCCGACTGACCGTTAAATTTTAATTCAAATTAAGTGATCGCTTGAATGTTACGAAACTAGCATACATATATTAAATATTAATATATATAAAATACCTTGAGGGTATCTTATCAAAAATATTATTTATTTATTTATTTGTTCTTTTAGTTTATGCAAATATTTGAATTATTTTTATTATTTATTTATGTATTTTATTTTTTTCATCAAATCTCTTTGATTTGATTTTTTTGTTTCATCAAATCTCTTTTATTTGATTTTTTTGTTTCATCAAATCTACTGTAGTTGCACATGAACACATGACTTCCACCTGCGTGTCATTTCAAATGCAGCTTCAAAAACTTTACACAAATTGTTGGGTGCCACTGTAGATGCCTCTCAGCATAAATATATTTCGTGTAGTGAAAAATCATTTTTAAGTAATTTTGTAGGTAAATAAAATGGTCATGTACCTTGAAGTTGAAGAGGAGATTAGGTGATCATGCACAATCTTTAAAATTAGATTTGGGAGAAATAATTGAAGATGATTGTGTTATGGAAATTTTTGGGGAATTCTACAATCTTTAAAATTGGATCTAAGAGAAATAAATTAATATAAATGTGTTATAGAAAAAATTGGGTCATATCATTATGGTTCAAATAGGTGCAAATACGATTTGTGGTTTTGAACATTTTGTACAATCATGAATTTAAGGTCTTCAAATCTTTGGTCCTTGTAATAAAGATTTTTTTGTGGCTACATCTAGAAAGACAAGACTTGTGGTGTTGAGAAACACCATTGGAACTTGATATGCTATGAAGAGAAGGTGACTAGCTTCCCACTTGTTTTCTTAGTCAAGCCATGTTAACTAATTCAATAATTTTGATAGAGTAGGAAGACATAACAAATAGCAAATTTAACTAATTGTGATGTAGTTAAATGATGCTAAGTATTTCAAAGTAGTGAAGTGCAATGGAATGAGTGCCTAAGTGATCAAGTGAAAGAACTAGGGTTTTAAGATTTGTTGTTTTAATGGCTAATGGAGGTGATGTGACTAATAGGAAAAAAAATAGTAGGTCCTTTTATAAAATAGGGGTGAAGCTCAATTGTCCTAATGATGTATAGATAAATGACAATTGAAATCATCTATGAGTCGTGTCTTTTTATACATGTGTTAGGTGCACAATTTGAAAGTTTTGGCCTTGGAGTCAACAAATAATTGCTAGTCGGGATTGAGTCAGATTGTTCTTGTGATCAAATTTGAAATTAAGCAAAGTGGGTCAAAACTGCATATGTGATTTCACCTAGGTCAAGACCACTCGTAGTTTAGTTTTGAACCCTATAAAGGAAGAGTTCTATTGAAATATAGTAATGTTCTAAGTAGAGATGAAATGTTATTTATAGGTGCAAATTTTAGCTTAAGGTCAATGGGAACACCAAATATACTCCAATCTATGTAATCAAGATGTCAAGTTTCTTTTCATTTACTTCACATTCAAATAGTGTCGAGTTTCAATATTTCCTTCCACTTTTAACCAGGAATTGTTTGGAAGACTCTTCTCTACCTCAAGTTTCTCCTCTTCCCAATCAGAACTATTTTCTTTCTCTAATATTTCCAATATGACTTGCATAAGATTCTCCATGGATTGTGATAGACTTACAATAACACTCTCCATCTTAGAGAAACTAGTTTTGGCATCATCATACATTTGTTCCTTTGGTGTGCTTCTCAACTCTCCTCTACTTATAGGATTCAATGTCTCTCTCCAATAGTAATACCTTCTTACCAATTGAACAAGTTATCAAAATGAACTAACAATATATTCACCACAACATCACTCCTAAGAGAATGAGCTTGCTCTAATATCACCTAATCCATAAGTTAGGTCAAATATTTCATAGTAGTTACTAACTTACAAAAAAAAACAAAGTTAGAATTTGAGAGCAATTATTTGACTAAAACCTTTAACAAGGATTGTAATTTAGAGAGATATACACCACAATAAAGGAGACATAAGAAATAACATGGTGAAATATTGTGTGGGTGAAAACTATGCCAAAATAAGAATCACACTCGCTAAGTTTCTCTAATGGTTGAACATTAGAGTCAATGTTTAGTCCATGGAATTGCTCAAGAGCTTGCAAATACTCTTCCAATATTAATTACAACTAATTTGAGCATAATTATATGCAACCTATAAATCTACACATTAATTCAACATCTTCCATCTCATGTGACTATATTCCCTTGAGCACTCTTTAAATACCAAGATGAGTTGCACTTGAAGATTTTTGGTGTAATGGATTTGTATGCATAAATACAATAATCAATTGAAAATAGATCCACTCAACTCATTGTTGACCAAAAAACCTTGATTGAATTCAAAGGTTTAATATTCTATTAGATGTAGTAAACCTTGATGTGATGCAATAAAAAGGGAGAACTTATAGATGCAATAAGTACAAACAAAATTATGATAAATTATATATGCATATATATATACACCCATAAATTCATATATTAATATACTTTAATGGTTTGTACATGTCTTGTAATTAATTTATAATTCTTTACTCTCACTGATCATCTTCGTTATTCTCACATATATTTAATTCATGTGATTCCAAACACTTATAGACCCAATTTTCCTTTCTTTATATAGCCTTTAATGCCTTTTCATAATGTGTTTCCATCATATATTTTAATAATAGCACTTAATTTTCTTATTC
This sequence comes from Sequoia sempervirens, assembly GCA_007258455.2. Taxonomy (NCBI): domain Eukaryota; kingdom Viridiplantae; phylum Streptophyta; class Pinopsida; order Cupressales; family Cupressaceae; genus Sequoia; species Sequoia sempervirens. Next base: position 97,268 of record VDFB02255570.1, read on the forward strand.
CTACAAATTTATCTTTTCCTTTATGATATTTTACACTTTTATAGCCTATTTAGGCATATTAGAGTTATTTTAAGACTGTTTAAGTGATATATAATGGATATGTGGATCTAGAAATGACCCAAATTATATTTGTGGTACCTCATGACCTTCTATATCTTATCAACAATCATCATAAGAAAGCAATGCATGCATCTCTTGGTTGCATCATGACATTCCATAATCACGGTCATGTTCCATTCAAGGATCCTATCACACCAACTTCTACAATAGATTCACCGACTCTTTTCATTACACGGCCACATTATGCATAACCTTGCATATGGGTGCACATGCACATAAAATTAATGTCCAATTTAACACCATTCACATTCAACACATGGATATTCCCAACGTCACATGTTCAAGGTATCCCATTGGAACCATTTATATATGACAACTATTACCACTTTGTGCTAGCATCTAACTAGCACCATACATGTTTGACACCTATCGCTTGTATATTCACATGTAAGTGCACTATATGCACATGACATTTATCAACCTTTTATTTGTAAACCTGGTTGATATCCACTTTATAAATACATCTAATATACATTAGTAGGTGGGAGGGATGGAATCACAATACATGTTACAAAGTATAGTCTATCATAGTCTATCATGGGTTGTACCTCCCTAAATTCATAGAAAATCAAATGGACACAAATTTTATTTAATCACAAGAACTTACTTTCCTTGCTATGAATTATTTATCATATATTTATAACTTTAATCAATAAAGGAATTTTTGGTTTACATAACTATCATGACTTGATGACTTTATTACCATGGCAATATACCAACACTTTCGAATGATAATCTTATCAATGGAGATATTTATCTATATTATCTTGGCTATATAATATTGCCTACATACAAAGTTATCTTCCTATTCTAATATAAAAGTATATCATGATATTAGATTCATGACCTTGTTCTCATTCCAATCTGATGCTTGTATCATCATAATGATATCCATTTCTTTAGGTCACTGCCTATAAGAAAAAAACATAAAGTGAATCAACCTCTTTGTCGATGGTGTCAATAGTTGCAACATGCTCTAGCATCATAGATTTTGAGCCTCAACAACCTTTCAACCAACTCACCTTTTGATGAGAAATAAATAGGCTCTAATAAAAATTATTGTGGAATTCAATATTTATCCAAATATGACTTCAATGGATGAGATACAAGGCTTTGATTACACAAAATGAAATTTTAAAACTTATATACAAATCGAAAAATAAGATTTCCTTAATATAGAATTACTATAATTAGATTCACCTTCTTTATGATGCCAAAAATCAACCAACATTTCATGCTTATCAACACTACCTTATGTGAACTTATAACAACAATAATTGAAGAATAACATCACCATAAGATAGCATCAATAAGGCACAAATCAGTAACATAAGAGCATCACATAACAAAAAAAATTATGTGGAGAAACCCTTGCAAGAAAAACTCCACTAAGAAGAGAGTTCAAGTATGCATTATCTTCAAATAAATGAGATTACAATACATTCACTTCCATTCTCCTCTTTTCCTCCAACATGGAAGCACTTGTGTACCTGTGAACAACCTCCTTATGCTTCAACATGTCCTTGTTCCTACAATGAAACTCTACATTCAATGTTCCTCATAATTTCTACATCCAAGAAGTTTATTTAATAGACTCGTGAAGACATATTAAGCCCCAAACATGACTCCAAAATATGACCCTTTATTCCAAACATCCCCAACCCTTGGATTACATCCTTAAAATGTGAAAGAATGCCAATTTTGGATCCAATACTTCCCTCAAACTTGGGCACCCAACTTGGAAATTAAACATTACAATTTAAATGGAATAAATGATGGAATACCAAGAGACACATGTTTCCTCTTTCCAAGAACCTACTTGGAGAATACCACCAATCACTAATTTATCATTTTCTTATCTTTTATTACCCCATTTTAGGTTTCCACATTTGGGAAAAATAATATTAAATATTTGTGTCCGAAAGTCACCTTTACCATAGCTAGTGGAATCCATCACCCCTTATGAATGTAATACAAACAATGGTAAAAATTAATATTACAAATATTTTCTCTATTCACCCTAAGTGCCTAGGGACACTTTCCAAGGATGTTGGAACCATGCAATATGACATAGGATTTACAAGGTAGATGGAACCTTAATCCTAACATTCTACCACTTGACACCATACATTATAAATACACCTATAGGAATCACAAACAATGAAAAAGCATCCCTTAGCCAATCATGTACCATCTAAATCTTCACCATGCTCTCATTCTCCAACAAGATACCTACAAAAGCAATCATGATAACCACCATCAAGAAAAAAAATCCTTACATCCTCCAACATGCCACCTATGGAAGGAAAAGGAACATACCAAGGTGAAACATATCAACTATCATTAAAACCTTCTCCAATCTTTGCATGAACACAAGCATCAAATTCAAATGATAACAAAGGCTCTGAGTAGTTTTGATGAGGGTTACACCGCCCAAACCCCACACAAAACACAATAACAAATAACAGCACAAAAAATGCAAGATAGAAAACAACCCACTTTCAATTATTTTTCAAAAATGAAATTACAGAATTAGAAATTATAGGGCTACAGCCTCATGGGCTTGATTCATTACATCCAAATCAAATCTAAAAAATAAAATCTATTATTCGGAGCCACAATCTGCACTAATGGAGCCACCTTCTATAACCTCCACTTAACCCTTTTATTTTACACAATAACTACCCTAGAATGTTCTAGAAAGTGTAACTTTCCCTTTTGTTTTGGCACCAAAAGTCCCACCATTTGATTTCTTATATAGGAAGAAATTTTAATGAAATACACTTTTTAGTGGGGCATCTTCGAAGGGCCATGAATTTTGATCTGGGTGTTTGATTTGCTGTTATAGTATATCATTGGAAATCTCTCGAAGAGATCTACTACGTCAAAGGATTGAAGATCATTTCACCCACATTTCGAGCTATTTTGAGGCTTCTAAGGTTTTCACATTTGAATTTGAAGTTGCATTGGAGAAATTTCTCAAGACAAAAACTTTAATATCTCCCAAACTGTATAGAGTATTGAGATGATTCTTCCATCATCAAAAATATTTTTTAGTTATTCTCCTTGAGGTAAATTTTTAGGTCCATATGAGCCCGTTTAGGCCGACTTACTAAAACTAGTAAGTGAGCATTTTTTACCTTTTTTGAATTTTGACTTACTTACACCCCTTCAGTTCCATCATGGGAATCAAAAAACCTAAAGAAAATAAAGAAAAACATTTTTTTGGGTGATGCAAGATTGCCCCTACACCATTGGATGCTCCTGCATCAAACACCCAAGGTAATTTGAAAAGTGACCTTGTCACTTCTCAAGAGTTAGAGGGAAACCAATACGGTTAACCTCGGCCTCAGACAACCATGATGAATCTTCAATAGGCCTTCCTCTCCATTTCACCAAGTACTCTACATATTCATATTTCTTGTGCTTCTACCCACACAACTATCCAGAAATTCTTCTATTCCTCCTTTTCTAAAGTAGGTGTTGGAATATTCCACTATGATTCTATTATTTCTTCATCAATTCCTCAATCATGATATTTTGTTAAATTTGAAATGTTAAACACAAGGGAAATATGAATTTCATTAGGAAACTCTACCTCATATGCATTTCTTGAATTATGCTTCTTTAGGATCTTGCATGTTCCAAACTTCTTCATCTTTAACTTGTTGTATGTACCAACTGGAAACCTCTCTTTTGCAAATGAACCATGACTTCATCTCCTACCTGGAACTCCTTATACCTCCTTTTATGATCTACCTTAGCCTTATATTGTGAGTTCATCTTATTGATATGTTTCTTCACCTCTTCATACAAATTCTTCAAATGCTCAGAAAAATATTCAACCTCAACACTACTCTTCCCCCCTTATCCATTTTTCTTAGTTCAAAAGTAGTTCTTGGACTACTCCCATACATAATCTAGAATGGTGATTTACCAGTGCTCCTATTGACATAATTGTTGCAAGCAAATTCTACTTGTGGTATAATCTTGAATCCCATCCCTTGGGCTTATCTCCTACTAAGCATCTTAGCATATTACCCAAACTTCTATTCACCACCTTCATTTGTCCATCAGTTTGTGGATGGTGTGTTGAATTGAACTTCAAATCTATCTTCAACTACTTCCATAATGTCCTCCAGAAATAACCAACAAATTTATAGTCTTCGGTAGACCATGTAGTTTCACCACCTCTCTAAAAATCAACTCCATAATATGAATAGCATCACTGGTCTTATGACACAGAATGAAATGTGCCATCTTTGAAAATCTATCCACCACCACAAATATTGAATCATGCCCTCTCTGTGTCCTTGGCAAGCCAAGAACAAAATCCATGCTAATATCCTCCCATGGCCTCTCAAGTATAGGTAATGGCTAATACAATCTAGTATTCTGACTTGTTCCTTTTGCCATCTAACATACTCTACAACTTCTTACAAACTTCTTCACATCTTGTTGTAACTATGGCTAGTAATAATTCTCACTAACAAGAGCAATGGTCTTATCTTGACCAAAATGTCCAACCAATCCTCCACTATGCTTCTCCTTGATTAGAATCTCTCTCATAGAATTCCTTGGAATGCACAATTAGCTTCTTCTAAACAATATCCTATCTTGGATTAAGAAATCCAACCCTCTTGTCCTATCCAATGTAATAGGTTCCAAACAAGCCTTCCAATCTTCTAAAAAGTCTAGATCTTCAGGATATAAACTCTTGAGTTCATTGAACCCAACAACCTCTATATTCATCTCTATCAAAAAAAATTTCCTTCTACTCAAGGCATCTGCAACTCTATTTGACCTTCCACTCCTATGCTCCCAAAAAATGTATAACTCTGCAAAAACTCAACCCATTTTAAGTGCCTTTGATTTAACTTTCTTTGACTATTGAGATACTGTAAAGCCTAATGATCATTATATAAAACAAATTATTTTGGCAACAAATAGTGTCTCCATTTCTTCAAAGCCTAAACTATAGCATAAAAATCTTGATCATAGATAGAATAGTTCTTCTTAGCATCATTCAAATTCTCACTAAAATAGGCAACATGCTTACCTTCTTGACTCAAAACAACTCCTATGGCAGTGCCACTAGCATCACAATCTACCTAAAAGACCTTATTGAAATTTGGAAGTTCCTAAATAGGTTGCTCTATGAGTTTCTTCTTCAACATATCATAACTCTTTGTTGCTCCTATAGTCCATTTAAAATCCTTTCTATCCCCTCGCATTGCTTTAGTTAGAGGTGCACAAATACGACTAAAATTGTTAATAATTTTTTTGTAAAAACTTGCTAGACCATGAAATGACCTTACCTCTGTAACAATCCTCGGGCTAGCCCATTCAATGATAGCTCTCACCTTCTCTAGATCTATTAAGACCCTTTGTTGAGACAAAAAATCCTAGATAGATCAACTCTCTCTTCACAAAACTACATTTCTTCAAATTAATCAACAACTTCTCCTCCCTTAGCTTCTCAAAAACTCTCTGAATATGCATCAAGTGCTCCTCCAATGTCTTACTAAAAATCAAAATATCATCCAAATAAATAATCACAAGTTTTCCTAAAAAATATTTCAATACATCATTCATAAGCCACATAAATGTGCTTGGTGCATTAGCTAGCCCAAAGGGCATGACTAACCACTCGTACAAGCCCTCCTTGGTTTTAAAGGTTGTCTTCCATTCATCTCCTTCTCTAATCCGGATCTAGTGATATCTGCTCTTCAAATCTATCTTTGTGAAGTAATTAGCTCCACTCAAACAATCCATAATGTCATCCATTCCTGACAAGGGAATTCTACATTTGATGGTAATCTTGTTGATGGTTCTAGAATCTATACACATCTGCCATTCCTCATCCTTCTTTGGTGCTAGTACTGTAGGTACTACACATGGACTCAAATTATCTCTAATTAATTCCTTCCACAACAACTCTTGCACGTGTCTATTCAACTCTTCATTCTCTGTTGGAGTCATACAATGATCTTCCTTATTTGAAAAATTGGCTCTAGGAATCAGGTCCATCTGATGACTAATCTTTCTTACTGGAGGCAAACCCTCAAGTACATTGTTAGATACAATATCTTTAAACTTATCCAATAAATTTGAAACCTCTATAGGTATCTCTTTATCATCTTCTCTATCAACTCTAGGAATCAAAGCATAACACATATGTTCATGCTTCATACCTTCTAAAAAATTTCTTCTGTCAACCAAATAGATTCTAGCATTATTGCATACCTTTTCCTCTGCCTCTTTCAAGGGCTTCAACTTATGTCGAACTCCATCCTTTGTCAAAGAATAGGTGTTGGCATATCCATCATGTACTGCTCGTTGATCAAACTACCATGGTCTACCTAACAACATATGACAAACATCCATAGGTATAATATCACACAATAGTGTTGTGGAGTAAACAAGTCCAAGTCATTATCTAATAATTAATTAATCATCAATTAATTATTAGAGGATTTTTTTACTTTAGTTCACTTAAGCTAAACTTAGGAGTTGATGTTTAATCTTTAGTTTGATTCTTGTTATTAGATTAGACTAAATTTAGGACAAGTTGTCTCATTGCATGAGATTAATACACTTATCACTATCTTGTTAATCCACATGGAGGGTTTTCCTATGCTTTTCTTATATAAGAATCCACATTCATTTGTAAATTTATCCAAGTTATTGCATCAATAATAATTTTTAGGTTATTGAGCACAATCTCACTTTTGATCTTCTTTATTGTGATAGGTAATTGCTTGCAGGTGTTTCATGGGAGCTGTGGATTGAATCAGTCAATTCCAACATGGTATCAGAGCCCAAATTTGTAGCCCTCTATTCAATTTTTGAAGAGATTTGGCCTTAAGCTTTCTTCTGGTGCATCTTGGAGCAAAATCAACCTTACTATCATGATCAAGAAGACGATTGCACAAACTTTGATATATAATTCGACTATTTTTGAAATCGAGAGTAGAAAAAGCAATTTTTTTTGGTTTGGCCTCCAAAACCCTGGTCCACACAATTTATTTTCAAAAAAATAAAAAAAACAATAAAAATTGAAATTTTTGAGCACTCTGCTCATAAATCAAACCACACCACTAGCTGAGGAGGTGGCCACCACATTAGCACCGCCGCCCTTTGTTAAGCCCCTAAAGGCTCTCTCATCTGTCGCTAGGTCATATAAGTGACCTTCTGCTAAGTGCTAGCCCTAGTCCACCCTTAAGCTCTAGTAGTGGTTATATTGGCGACCAAGAACCCCACCGACAGCCCTAGGCCGCTGCCCTTTGGTTGTGCATGTGACCAGGGGCCTACTATTTTAGCCCCTTGAGCACCCTAAGGGCCAAATTGGGCATTTTGGAGAAATTTTAGTAAATAGGGTATTAAATGGGTGTACGATCTCCATTTTTTGAAATCAATATATCATTGGAAAGGTGATTATGATGCTAATCCAAAGGTATAGGTGAATTTTCCAAATTTTTCTCATGTTTCATTCTACAAGCCTCTGAAGTCAGATTAGTTGTTTTCACTATAGAGGGCATAACTTTTGCCTCGTTTATTAGATTTCAATGATTCAAGCAACATCAGAAAGTTGATTTAGTCCTCTACACAAATATCATGCCTATTTTTCTTGAAAGTTAACTAGGTATTTATTATTTCAATTAGATCTCAGATCTTCCTTTTTGAGTTATTTTCTTGGAAAACATGCAAAATAGGTCAATTTTTTTAGATTCAAAGGGGAATGTTTTTGCATTGAGGGGGTCTATACTTTTGCATCAGTTCATTATAGTATTCTTTAATCATGGATCCAACTCAAATTAGTCTGCTTACTCCATACAACTATTATAGTTGGAAATCACAAATTGAGATAAATTTGAAGAAAGCAGGGCTACATAGAGTTACCATGGGTATAGAACCTAAACCTACGTGTGCTAATGAGAAGAGAAAGTGGTTTAACATAAGTGATAAAATTTTGGTACATTATGCTAGTCTATCTCTCCTGATCTTCTCTTCCATGTTGAATCTTGCATAACACCCAATCAGATCTGGACTCAATTAGAGTCTTTGTTTGAGAAGTAAGATACTATGAGAGGATTTCAGATGGAGAATGAGCTTATCGGTTTTGATCCTCAATATTTTGATAGCATTTAGGAATTCTTAACCACACTCAAGTCTCTCAGATTACAGTTGAAATAGTGTGGTATTGAGAAGAATGACACTTAGTTGGTTCTTTCTATCCTTACTAAGCTTGGTCCTGATTATTTAGTTTTTGTTTCTACCTTCTATGCCACAAAAGATACACTTGGTACTAGATTCACTATGCCTTCACTTGATGATTTTACTAAATATCTCACTTGGGAGTAGGTAAAGTTGGTACAAATGGGATCATTGAAGTCTCCACAATCAAAGGCTCTTATTGCATCTCCAGGCACTTCAGATTAGAAGGCTTCTAATGGTAAAGGCAAGAAACCAAAGCAAAAGGATTCCAAGTTTAATGAGCAAGCCAAGGAATCAAAATCACATGATACCTCAGATTCTTCGACCTCTTCCAAGAGGGATTCATCTTCAAAGGATCAACCTAAATGTGCATATTGCACAAAGACAGGACATGATGAGCAACAGTGTTATGCAAAGCATATTGATGAGTTGATGAATCTTTTTTAGAAGAACAACATTCAGTTGCCTTCATCCTCTTCTTCCACCGCATCACCTTCACAATTAGGGTCAGCCGAATTGGCATGTGGAGAAGAAAAGAAGAAAGGCCATGCTCTCCTTGCATCCACAAATATTCATTCCAAGATATGGCTTCTTGATTCAGGAGACTCACATCACATGGATGTATCTTTGGGCATGTACTCTTCATATGAGCCTTGCTCTCTGCCACAAATTTTGATAAGGAACAACACTTACATGAGTGTTACTGGGAAATGATCCATAGATGTTGATGATGGCACATTTCATGATGTACTTTGTGTCCATTCATTGACTTCTAATCTCCTTTCCATCTATTAGATTACACATAGTGGGGTAGGTAAGACCATAGAGTTCACACCTAATTCAGTACTTATCAAAGATCTGCATACTAGAGATATTCTTATAGTTGGGACTATAGATCATGCCTCTCGATTGTATGCTTTCTCACATTTTGCTCCAAATGAGTAAGCACCATCATTTATTGGTCCTCACTTTCATGCATCTAGAGTGGATCAAATATCTAAGGAGAGGTTTGGTCACTTGAACCTTTGTGTACTTCCATCGTCCAGTTTGGTTCTTGAGACTTGTTTTGAGCCTCTTCCTCCTACACCTCCTAGATCTTTAGAGTTTAGTTCTTTTCAGCAGAATGTGTCCAGTCTTTCAGTATCAGTCTTGTGGGATAACTACTTGCTAGACATTGCAGAGTTATTCATTGAGTCTCACATTGTTGATATTGGGGACACCATTGAGGATATTCACTTCCTCTTCAATGATAGATATGTTCCAACAGTCATCACATCAACATTTCCTTTGGAGGTTGTTCTACTTGCATCTCCACAATTGTTTGATTTAGCTTCATTTGATTCAGACATTTAGACCTTTGATCATTCTTCCATGGCATCCATCATGAGACCATTTCTTAGGAGAGAGTTTCTTCTTTATGCACCATTGTATGTGTTTCTTCCTAAGGGGAGGAACAATGTTTTTTGTAGTTGGATATCTTCAAAATCCTTCTTTGAGCATTCACTTATGGCAAAGGAGCTTCTACCTTATGGGGGGGATTCATTGTCTTATCCTTTCTCTCCTATGGGGATGATCTTATTTGTACATGTGACTAAAGCAGAACTTGGGGGGACTTCTGAGTCCTAATTTTCTTAGTCACATGTATGATTTCATTTTTCTTTTATCTCTCTTTTGGAGAGGAGTTTTTACCATGATATTTTCTCCTTTTCTCCACTTATGAGATATTTCAATTGCATGTTCATGGGTACCTCATCAAGCCTTATATTCAAGACCCATTCTACATTCATTTAGCTTCCTTTATCAGTTATTTAGTTTCTCCCTAAGTTGATCTTAATGGGGGGTGTTGGAGTAAACAAGTCATTATCTAATAATTAATTAATCATCAATTAATTATTAGAGGCTTTTTACTTTAGTTCACTTAAGCTAAACTTAGGAGTTGATGTTTAATCTTTAGTTTTATTCTTATTATTAGATTAGACTAAATTTGGGACAAGTTGTCTCATTGCATGAGATTAATACACTTGTCACTATCTTGTTAATCTACATGTAGGTTTTTCTTGTGCTTTGCTTATATAAGCATGCACATTCATTTATAAATTTATCGAAGTTATTTATATCAATAATATTTTTTAGGTTATTGAGCACAATCTCGCTTTTGATATTCTTTATTGTGATAAGTAATCGCTTGTAGGTGTTCCATGGGAGTTATGGATTGAATCACTCAATTCCAACAAATATGTCATCAAGGTAATTTCCAATCTTGAACTTTACCAAACATTGTTCATTTACCAAATCCTTATGGTCCTTCCATAACCAAGCAATCTAGTATGGATTTGGATGCCTTCTTCTCTCCAACTACAACTTACTAACCATCTCTTCTTAAACAAGGTTATTGGTACTACCTCCATCAATAATAACATTGCAAATTTTACCTTCACACTTACATCTAGTGCGAAACAAATTCTTCCTTTGAGTTGGTTCTCTCTCCTCATTTAGCAAGGCACTTTTAGTAACAAGAACCTCTCCTCTTTTTGCATCCTTAGAATGTGAAGACTCAACATCTTAATCTACATGTGCAACTTGTTCATTATCCTCAGTTCTTCTATTTTTCCTTCCTTGATGGACACTCATAGGCTCTCTGTCCTTCTTTTCACTGGAAACAAGTTCCACGAAATCCTCCTCTTCCTAGTCCTCATCCAAATCTTCCTCTTCCTCTTTGTTCTCCATTATTTTGATCACAAGGATGGTAGGTGTTATCTCCTTTCTAGTTTTGGCTGCTACTAGATCCTTCACACTTCTTTTGATCTTCATTTCAACCTCCATATGACCATCCACTAGTCTTTCCACCATGACCCCCACCTCTTTGCTTGTTTTCAAACTTTCTATTCAATTTTTCTTCTACCTTCAAAGCAGAATGATATGCATCTTCAATGGTAGAAATTCTTACTAGACCCAACACTTCTTGAATACTTGGCTTCAACCCATTTATGTAATGAGCAAATTTTTCTTTGTTGGCCTCATAATGGCTTGTTCTGATTAGGACATGGTAGAATTCTTCTAGATACTCCTTGACATATTTTCCTGCTTGTTTCAACCCTTGCATCTTCTTCAACAAATCTCACTTATAGTCCACATGAATGAACTATCTTTTTAATTTATCCACCATATGATCCCATCTGGTTATTTTCTCTTTTCCTCTTTGATTTCTTTCTAGTTGTACCTCTTTCCACCAAATATTTGCATGACCCTTGAGCTTGGTCTTTGCAAATTTGACCCTTCCAGGATCTTCCACCTCTTCATACTCAAAGTATTCCTCCATATTGTTGATCCAATCAATCAACTCTTTTGGGTTAAGATTTCCAAAAAATGTAGAAACATCAAGCTTTGGCCTTTTCCCAATCTTAGAGATGGCCTTAAATAATATGAATTGCTCTAGATCTACTACAATTTGTTCTTCTTTGAAATATTCCTCAAATTCAGCTTCTTCACTTTAATCTCCTCTTCTTGGCTCAAACCCTTGATGCAACTCCTCTTGTAGTGCTTGAACTTGTCTCTGCAGGGCTCTAAAACCCTCTTCTAGTACAAATAATATTTCCTCCACCACCATGATTTCTTCGCAAAGGCATTTTGATCACTTTTCTCAGAAACCCACAACCACAAGTCCTGGTGCAAATTGCCTCACGTTCGGTGATTTGTTTACACACTTAGGAAAACCTACTCTAATACCACTTGATGAGGGTTACACTGCCCAAACTCCACACAAAACATAATAAAAAATAACAACACAAAAAATTCAAGATAGAAAACAACCCATTTTCAATTATTTTATAAAAATGAAATTACAGATTCATAAATTATAGGTCTATAGCCTCATGGGCTTGATTCATTACATCCAAATCAATTTTGAAAAAAAAAATCTATTATTTAGAGCCATAAGATGCACTAATGGAGCCACCTTCTACAACCTCCACTTAACCTTTTATTTTACCCAATAACTAGCCTAGAATGTTCTAGAAAGTGTAACTTTCCCTTTTATTTTAGCACCAAAAGTCTCATCGTTTGATTTCTTGCCTAGGAATAAATTTTAATAAAATTCACTTTTTATTGGGGCAGCTTCGTGAGGCCATAACTTTTGATCTAGGTGTTCAATTTTCTATTATAATATATCATTGGAAAACTCTCGAAGAGACCTATAATGTTGAAATGATCAAAGATCATTTTGCCCACTTTTTGAGTTATTTCGAGGTTTCTAAGGTTTTCAAATTTGAATTTGAAGCTGCATTGGAGAAATTTCTCAGGACGAAAACTTTAATATCTCCCAAACCATACAAGGTATGGGACGATTTTTCCTCCACCAGAAATATTTTTCAATTCTGCTCCTTGGGGTAAATTTTCAGGTCCATATGAGCCCATTTAGGCTGACTTACTAAAAATAGTAAGTGACTATTTTTCACCTTTTTTGACTTTTGACTGTCTTACACCCCTTAAGTGTCATCATGGGACTCAAAACAACTAAAGAAAATAAGGAAAAAATATTTTTTTGGGTGATGCAAGATTGCCCCTACACCACTAGATGCTCTTGCATCAAGTTTCCTTACTCATACTAGCTAGAATAACAACCACAACAAATTGTAACTCATCTAAGCTAACCATACCTCAAATCAAGGTATACCATTATAGATAAAACTTCATGCCATCCACATACCTACCCAAAACTTGTAATCAAGTCTTTATACATCCATCCTCCTATCTAAATGCAACATACCAATGAACAAATGACCACAGAAAAAAATAACTAACAAGTATACATTAATACTTAAAAGTCTCATGGATATAGATAGTTCACATCCGAGTCATCCCACTACAATAAAATGGGTGATCAGCCCACACAGCTGCATAACTAATAGATTTGAATCCAATGAAACATGAAAACTTATCATCACATTAGTACTAGAAAACCAAGATATCAAATAGGATAACCAAATATATATCCAAAAACTCCCACTACATGAGTAATATCAAAATTTAAAAATAAAGTAAGGCATACCAAGTCTATCTATAATATTTCACATAGAGGATGTGACAATTCCTCTATTACATAGTGTTAAGGAAACATTTAATGATACACAAATCCTACAAAAAAATATGTTGCAATACCTCTCTCACCATTAGTCTCCATAGCTCTCCCAAGTTCTTCACTCAACCATGTGAATACAAACATTCAGGAAGAATACCATGACCAAAGAGAGAACCCACAATCAAACCATAACCTTGTTCCACACTAACATGTGCCAAGATGTGTAATTTAATATTTCCTTCACCATTACCAAACTGAAAGGATATCAACATCTAACATCCAATTCAAAATGAAAACATGGAAGCAATATATGTAAACCTCTCATACCGAAGGTAAAACAACCAATCATTTCCACAACAAAGGAAATATTTTCAAAGCCACATACTATTTCTTGTATGTCTCCAAATGAGTCCTCAAAAATAGATCCATAGGTCAAGACCAAAACAAGGAGAACAACGAAAATACATAAACCATGCATCTTCTTCTTAAAAGGTCTTCAAAATATTTATATTCAAGACTAACTCATATGAGAAGACAAGATACAAAATAAAGAATGCATTTAATAATCAGGAAAGCAATACCTCTCAGATTATTCACTTGTCGAGTAGACCAAGAGTGGAATACAATATTTTCATTCACACACAACACCAAGCTATGACAATATTCTCTTCAGGTCCATAATGGATTCATATCCATAATCAGGTGTAGGCTCCCCAGTCTTCCTGCTAAAATATTCATCAAAGAGTAACCATTTCAACATATAATCCTATAAAATAAGAGATCTCTTATCCTCACCCTAGTCTCCATGGTATCCATGAGCATCCACCAATCAATCTATGACAACTTTAAATGCAACCTTGCAAAATCATGAAGCTCCAAGCAAATGATTAATACTCAAAACCAAAGAGAACAAACAAGACCATTCTCAAATTTCCAACAATAGAATCAGGAACATATCATGACATCATGATCTAGCATCCCATCTTAGGATATCACATGAAAATAGCCATCCATCATCAAATGATGAACAAATATTACTTCCAAAGCTCCCATTAAATTGTGTCACCAAGCTCTCCAAACATCATGATAACCATCTCCTAACTGAAGATCATCCATGACCCCAACACAATCAAAGGACTCAACACCATGAGCTCCCAAAAGGTAAAGTGCAACCACAATCTCCAAACCAAGAAGATACAATTACCACACATCCTTTGTCAATAGAACCAAATATGGCATTAAACTCTCATTTATATCTAAAGGAAAAATCTAGGAACTCCTTATGACACCAAAAACTATTATAAAATAACATCTATCTTCTAATAAAAAAAATTCATGGCTCACTACACATGTAACAACAATTTAGAACCAAAATCTTGAAACAAAGAAGATGGAATATAATATGTAACTGCATAAACCTCCCACTGAAAGTAATACCTAGTTATAAATTACATCATGATCAATATTATTGCCAACACTCTACGAAAAAGTGAACAAACCTTCTCATGCACTATAAACTATTGATATTTAGATTCAAATGAACTATATCAAGTACTCTTGATAACCATCTCTAACTGCAATAAGCATACCAATGCAATAATGGTGACCGAGAATATGGCCTACCATATAGAATCCACATCAAACAATTTTGCAAGATCTACACTTATTTAACATCTCAAAGGAGAAATACATAATCAAAACAAGCGATTTCCCTGGTTGTCAAATGGATCATACATGCAAGTGAAGGCAATGAACCTTGAAAATTACTTGTTAGGTATAACATTCCAAACTCTATCTCGAAAAAGGAAAAAAGTTGGAAGTCCCTTTTGGTTGGAGACATACTACAAGGTGACTTCCCTATCATGTCTATTGGCTCAAATGTTTCCAAGATCGTCTGGAAAGCTTGGGAAAACATAAAAGAATTATGCTCATTTAATGAAAAATAAAAATAAATTTTGTGGCAGTTCCTCAGTTTGGAGGAATATGAAGTATAAAGAAAAACCATTAGCTCTGATGCAGGGATGCTTAGCCAAAACCTAGGCAAAAAAAGGCATTATATGTTTTAAAGATATATTTTGGAATAATAAACTAAAGGACTAGAATACACTACACACTAGATATGACCTACCTAAGGCACAATGGTGTACCTATATTATGCTAAGATAATCTTGTAATACAATTCCTAAACCTATAGCTTTTACAAGGTATACAAACCAAAGCTGGAGTTCATTGAAAAACTACAAGTGGAAAGACGGTTTTTTCATGGTTCAAATGAAATTGAAAGCTTTCTATAAGGAACTAAGTGAGTCTAATATTATTTTTGAACATGTTAAGAAAATGTTGGAATTATAATGAGAATGAGAAATTTAGGAAGAGAGTCTTTAATTGGAATTGGAGTATCTCTTTAGAACCTAAAAAGGTTGTTTTAAATGGTAGTGGATTGTACAAAAATTACCATTGTATCTAGTAGATTTTAATGCAGGTTTATGTGCCTTTTGTAGGAACCTTGAAAACTTTACTCACATTTTTTGACTTTTTATATGCAAAAGAAATATGTTATATGTTCTTTCCTGATTTGATTGGATGGGGGGAATTAGAAAAATTAAAATTAAAGAAATACTAACAAGGCAAATTGAGGGGGCTGAAAGTTGTATGAATTTATTTTGGTTAGTGTTATCTACTGAAATCTTATAGTTTCTTTGGAAAGCAAGGAATGAAGAAAATTTTCAAGTTAAGAAGAAAGCCCTTACTGAGTCTTCTAGAAGACTCATTTATTTCAATGTTTCCATGCAGGTAACATAACATTCAAGATTATACAAAAAAATTCCTATTGTGAAGGAGGAAAAAAAGATGGAGAGCTCCTCCAGTGGTGGCAATGGCGGTGATGAAATTTCAAATTTTGAAAAGGCAGGATTTCTTGATGATGTTGCAAGCATTAATGGCAAACAATTTGCTAATGGGAAGTTAATGTTAGTTGGGTCCTTTACTGTAGGCAAGAGAAGTGGATCCCCTTTAGTGGCTAATGAGTTTTATGGGGGGAAAGGGGCTTCAAAGATTGCATGTCCAATGCATCTCCTAGTGTCCTCTGAAAAGGGGAATCTTAGGGCTAAAAAGTCTAGGCTAGGCCTGTCATTTGATGCTTGTGATGGGACTCCTAATGCTCTAGGTCTTGGGATAGATAAGACTAAGAATTATTTCTTGTCAAGTTTGTCTCTTAAGTGGATGAATCTATTTGGGGCTAAGCCTAAAGGTAAAAGTACTTCTCCTCCTATGTCGTTTGTTGCTAATGCGAAGACTGGAGAATGCTCTATCTCTATCTTGGATTGTATTGTTGATAAAAGCATGTCAAATATGGATATGGCTTTGTTGGGAAAATTTGTTGGACCCTGACCTCATATTGAGTTGGTGTGCAAGTTTGCTTTAAATAATTGGAAACCTAAGGGATAGATTGATTTGGTTGTTATGGCTAAAGGTTTCTTTTCTTTTACTTTCAATTATGAAGATGATTTAGTAACGATGCTGACGGGTGGCCAATGGTTCATTGGGAAGTCCTCCTTGATGTCGAAAAGGTGGGAACCAAGTTTCAACCCGAACTTGTGCTCATTTTTGGCTGCTCTGGTCTGGGTTAGACTTCTTGGTCTCCCAATGAAATTTTGGGATGAGGAAGTGTTTAAAGGGATTGCAAGCACTTTCGAGTGGTTTTTGTCAATTGATCAAATGACGACTTCTAGGAAGCAGTTGATTTATGCCATATTTTGTGTGAATGTGGAGCAATCAGCTGATTTTCTTGCCTTCATAAAGATTAACTCTAAGTTTGGGGTTTGGGAACAAGCGGTTGAATTCAAGTTGAATCCCTTTGCTTGCTTCCATTGTAAAAACCATGGCCACTAGGCAAAGAAATGTCCTCTCAAAGTGTCGAAGCAGGTGACTAAACAATAGAGAGAGAAGGAGAAAGCTCCAGAACAGGACTTGGAGCTTTTGGAAAAAGGGGGTAAGCCTTGTACGAAGTTGTGGCTAAAAAGCTTGTGGAAATGGGCATGGTAGTTGCAGACAAGGTTCATAATCTTGAGGGCTAGGTGGACTTGGTTGATTTGAATTGGGAATAGGAGTAGAGAGATGAGTATTTTTCCTTCCCTAGTTGTGATATAGTGGAATCTATGGAAGTAGTGAGGACTAAGGTTATGGAGGCTGTTAAGGCCTCTGTGAATGATGGTTTAGGCTCTCCTCCTTTGGGGGTGATTCAGGTATAAGATGATGGTTCAAAGACTAAGGGATTGGAGGTTTTGTTTGAAGCTAAGGAAAATGGGGAACCTGAGGATTTGGATAATCCTCCTTACATTCTGGTTCGAGGGCGTAATAGGAAAAAACACTCTCCCTCTCTAGGAGTTGTGACAAGGAATAGACAAAGGTCAAATTGTGGGTCTAAGCCAAGAGGTAGAGGTCACCCTCCTACTAATGTTACCAGGGAGAAGGAGAGCCGCATGGACATTGTTGATGGTACGCAGAGAAATCTACTAGAGATGTGCTCCAAGAGCACTTCCCAAAAGCTCTTATGAAGATCATTTCCTGGAATATGAGGGGCTTAAGGCACCCTCACAAGCATGATTTTCTTGCTAATCTGGTAAGAGATCATCACCCCGATATTGTGTTAATTCAAGAAATTGAAATGGGTTTGGATAAATTATCTAGGTTGAAGAATAATCTTTTTAAGGATTGTGGGATTCATTACTTTGATGCGGTGGGTGCATCGGGAGGGATTGTGACTTTTTGGAATATTAGAGTGATTTAGGGGGTTGAGGTGTTCAATGATTGTAACCATGTGGCTACTTCTTTTAACCATATGCATGATAAGTTCTATTGGAATCTGTCTAACATCTATGCTCCTAATTGTAAGAGTGCTAGAAAAAGGTTTTGGGAGAATCTTGGCTCCTTCAAAGTGTTGCACCTTGTTGAAAATTCGCTGGTTATGGGGGATTTTAATACTCCTTTGCATGATGCTAATAAGATGGGTGGGTCACAGATTATGGATGATAGTAGATATGATCTTATGAATCTTATTAATGATAATACTTTTCTTGACTTGGACCTCAAAGGTGCTTCTTTCACTTGGTCAAACCGGTGAGTGGGAGATGCTCTTATTTAGGTCAAGCTTGACCGTGCTCTTATAACCCTTGAGTGGCTAGTTAATTATTCTTGTTCGCTCTCTACTTTGACTAGACTAGGGTTAGATCACTTCCCCTTGTCTTTTTTAGTGGATCTGTTGGGTGGTAAGAAAAAAAATTGTTTAGATTTGAGAAGATGTGGACTTGTCATCCTGATCTCAGTAATATGGTTTATGATTTGTGGAACATTCATGTGGATGGCTTAATGATGTTTAGAGTTTCTAAAAAGCTTGCTAATGTTATAAAATGGAATCACACTTCCTTTGGTCACAATTTTTGGAAAAGGAGGCTATGTCTAAGGAGCTTCAAGTTGTGCAACAATCAATCCAATTGTTTAGGTATGATAATGCCTTGGTTTTGAAAGAAAATGTGCTTCTCTCTAGATTGCATAATATTATTGCTAAGGAGGAGGAATTTTGGAAGTAGCCTTCTAGGATTTTGTGGTTGAAAAGTGGGGATAGGAATACTAAGTTTTTTCACCTTTCTATGGAAAATGATTTTGGCACCCTAATACTCTCACATTTCTAGGGTTTTTCACCTAGAAGGAGAAAGATGGGCCAAAATGGGCAATGTCCTCATTCAAGATTAATGTAAAGAGGGATGTAATATGCCTAATTATGATGTACTAATGCACTGATCTGAAAAGAAAATGATTTAGTGATGCAAAACCTAAGAAATGTAAAGCGCTGGAAAACACACTATCATATGCAAAAAGATGAAATAGATGCAATAAATGACAAAATAAAGATGCAAGACAAAAGCTATGCACCTAGAAACCGATGAAGAGTTGATTGGGGATTGCAGAAACCTCTAAAATTATAGAAATTTTGATTTTTAAGCCAACTAGGACACTTACGCCAAGCTAGGCAACTTAGTCCCAAATCGGGGAAACTGCTTAGAAACCCATTACGGCCAAATGGGTATCCAAATCTATAAAAATATCTGAAAAACAGGTTCATTGGGACTAATTCGCCACTTGTAGTGACTTAATCCACTTCTGAATTTCTAAAAATCCAAAGGTTGAAACCAAAGATCTCAACCTGCACTTTTTGCCCCTCTAAGTATTCTGACTCGAAACTATAGAATTCATCCTACAAATGTCTTTTTATGTAGTTTTTTTTCCCTAGCCAACAAAGAGATGCCTTCAAAAAGTCTTCAATCTTTTCTTCAATGATCTTCAAACCCTTAAAGTTCCTAAATCTGCAAACACACAAAGAGAGAAGGAGAAAATATTGATTGTTAGGAAATGGGGGTTTGGCTTGGTCAAACCCCTTTTTAGGTAATTAAACCAAATGAAGAAAGAATGTAATGAAGCATGCAAAAATGGAGTCAATATCTTTCCATGATGTTTGATCTTGAATTTCTACAACAAAACATGATACATTTTCTCTTGAATGTCCTAGAAAGCTATCTTAATGACAAAACCCTAGCTTGCTTGACTTGAGAACATGATGAGTGATGAATGAATTATAAGAGATGTGTGAATGATTTAGGAGATGTAAATTAGGGTTTAGAGACTTCATTTTATAGGAAATTCACCTTATTTACCCATAAATTAGATCCCTAAGGCTGACATGAAGAAAGAATAAACTTAAATTCCAAAATTTCTCACTCAAACCTCAAAAATAGGCCAAATTGGACTAAGTTTCCAAGTTGGATGACTTAGTCCCACCTAGTAGGGACTAAGTTGCCAGGTTGGATGACTCAGTCCCACCTAGCAGGGACTAAGTCACCCAGATGGGTGACTTGGTCCCACAAGGGCTCTTTTGACAGCTGGATTGTTGGGGAGTGAGGAATTTTAGTTCTTATGTTGATTTCATCAGGTATTTGATCAATTCAAGCCTTGGGATGCACAATATGCAGCTACATGGTCCTATTAATGATGGTGTAAAGTTCAATTAGGGATTGGGACATAGAATTTGATGTGAAAGTGTTATTAAATACACTTTACAACACTAAAATGAGGTCCGCATAGCCTAGAAAGGTGTAACATCCAATGTGAATGTGTAGGAAACATTACAACATTAAATTAAAGTCAAATTCAATTTACAAGCCTTCTAGATTGATGTGATAATGCAGTTAAATAGGTTTTACAATGTTGTATTAGGGGAAAATAGGTTCATTAAGTCTAGAAAGGTGTGAAAGTGTTTTACAACACTTTACGACACCTTTACAAGACATTGCTACATTCATTTTATTCAATTTGCAAGGGTCCAAGAACTAGTGTGGATGTGAAAAACATCTCACAACATTAAATCAAGGCCCCATTAAGTCCAAATTTTCATCAATTATTCCCATACCAAGCAAAATATACACTTTTTGGTGACACACTTTCTACGCTTAAACACAGGGCTTCTAACCATATCAAAATGAACAATTTCAATAATCAAGTGTTGGAGAAGGATGTCAATTTGTAGTTTGCAGCTTCCTCCTACTTTTTTCAACTGCTTTTAGAGGATGGGAAGCTTGACTTGGCATGTCGAGAGGATATTCTTAGGGATATCCCTTAGCTCCTAAATGATGATATTAATAGGTAGTTGGTGTGCATCGTTCAACAAAGGAAATTGGGAGTGTTGTGTTCTCTTTTGAAGGAAATAACACGCTAGGTTCGGATGACTTTCCTATGTTCTTTTTTCAGTCCTAGGAAATTATTGCTAAGGATGTTGTTGCAGCTACCAAGGAGTTCTTCAGGTCTAGTTCTCTTTTGAAGGGATTGAACTCCTCTTTTATTTTTCTTGTGCCGAAGAAACCTAGTGCTATTTATTTTTATGAGTTTCATCCTATCAGCTTATGTAACTCAATTTATAAGATCTTCTCTAAGGTGTTGGAAGTCAGATTGCAAAGGGTCCTACCTCTTATTATTTTTCCTCAACAAAATGGGTTTGTGGCTGGTAGGAAAATTTTGGATTCTATTCTCTCTATTCATGAGAATGTTCACTCTCTTACTGTTAATAAGCATGTTGGTCTTATTCTAAAGCTTGACTTACTTAAAGCTTATGATAGAGTTGATTGGGGCTTCCTTTCTAAGATTTTGGCCTCTTTTGGTTTTGGGGAGAAATTGATGGCTCTTGTGCTTCATCTTATATCCACCCCTCGGTTTTATGTCCTTATCAATGGTTCTCCTTCACCTCTTTTTGATTGCTCCAGGGGACTAAGGCAAGGAGATCCTATATCTCCTTTTTTGTTTATTATCATGGTGGAATCTTTAGGTTGTCTCATCTAGAGATTTATTAACACTGGTGTTATGTCTGGGTTAGCCCCCTCTTCCAACAATCTTATTTTCTTCCATCAGCAGTTTGTGGATGATTCTCTTATGCTTGGACAATTGTCTATAAAGGAGGCTAAGGATATTAAGCTTATTTTACAAAAGTATGAGGTTTCTTCAGGGCAGAAGGTTAGCTTACCTAAGAGTGTTATTTTCTTCTTAACACTCTTTTCCATAGGTAGACTAAAATTGCTAGAATCTTGCAGTGCCAGATTGGGGAACTCCCTATGTCTTATTTGGGTCTTCCCTTGTGCTCTAATGTTCCTGAATCTTTTTGGCATGGGTTGATTGTTAAATTTAATTCTAAATTGGTTGGTTGGAAGGGTGCGTTGTTGAGCCAATCTGGGAAAGTGCAGCTGATTAAATCTACTTTTCAAAATTTTCCTGTTTATGCTCTCAATCTCTTCTTTATGACTAGGCAATTTGTGGATAAATTGGAAGGAATTCAGAAAAAATTCCTTTGTTCTGATCTTGAGGATATGAGAAGAATTCATTTAGTTGCTTGGGGTGATGTCTGTAGACCCAAAAAGGTTGGTGGTCTTGGAATCCATAAAATTAGAGAGTTTAATATTGCCCTTCTTGGAAAATAGTTGTGGAACCTTATGTTAGCTAAGAGTGAATGGGAAAAAAATTCTTGGAGCAAATACTTACGTGGTGCTGATGGTATAAAGGGGTTCTTATCTCATGACTTCTCCCCCCCCATTTGGTTCTGCTCTTTGGAATTGTATGGTTAAGTCTCGGAGGCTTGTGTCCAAGGGTCTTTTTTTGGAAATGGTAAATGGTAGAAATATTTTGTTCTAGGAAGATATCTGGTTTGGCAATAGGCCTCTTAAAGATGAGCCATGGGCTTAACCTTTCATGGACCTATGTGTGTGGAGGTTTGATAGATTTTTTGTTGATTATATTAAGGGTGGTTGTTGGAAAAGGTTGCATGAGGTTGACCCAGGACTGGAGGATCTTTTTAAGGCCCTTTCATTGGTTCATATTCCTCCTCTCCCTTCTTCTGATAAATTTGTTTGGAAGCCTTCTTCTAATGGTAACTTCTCTATTGCCTTGAATTTTCATATGAATGAGTCTTTTGTTGGTCCTACTCCTTTTTGGGCCTCTGTTTGGTCCTCTAGATTGATTCCTAAGGTTAATGTTTTCTTTTGGCTCTTTTGCCAGAACAAGATATTAACAATTGACAATTTGGTCAAAAGAGGTTTTGTGATGCATAACAAGTGCTTTCTTTGTGAAGGGGAAGTCGAAAGTGCTTGCCATTTGCTGATTGGTTGCAGATTTTTTAGAATGGTGTGGGGCCATGTGCTCTCTCTTTGGAACCTAAGTTGGGTGATTCTGACTTCAATTAAAGATTTGTTCTCTCAATTGGTTGGCCTTTCGTCCAATCCCACTCTTCTGATTTTGTGGTCTCTTTCTCTTCCTCACATTTCTTGGGGTGTTTGGCTTGAGTGCAATAATAGATTTTTCAAGAATTCTTCCCTCCCTACTATCTTTGTGGCCTATAAAATATGTGTGGCTATTAAAGAAAATTTTGTTATGGGATCACTTTTCACAATAGGCCAAAGATTGATCTCAGCCTCTATGATATCTCTATAGCACAAAAGTGGAAGTTGCCTTGTGATATATCCCTCCTGGTGACTAAAGGGAAAAACTCTAGGGAAGATTTTTTTTGGAAAGCTCCTCTGGATGGCTGGGTGAAGGTTAACTTTGATGGAACTGCTAAAGGGAATCCAAGACCTGCAGGTTGTGGGGGAGTGATCAGAAATTCTACTAGTAGGCTCATCTCTGCTATGGCACTCCCTTTGGGAATCTAGACAAACCACTATGTGGAAGTGGTTGTAGCCTATAATGGTATTAAGTTGGAACAAGTCAAAGGCTATAAGAAAGTTTGGTTGGAGGGTGATTCTCTTAATATCATCAATAATTTGAATAAATTTTCTACCCTTTCATGGACTATTGATTCTCTGATTAGGGACTCTATTAATATTCTTAATTCTTTTGATGAATATTACATCTCTCATATTTTGAGAGAGAGCAATGGATTAGCGGATGTATTCGCTAATTTTGGAGTAAGAGGTGTTAGGGAATGGGGTTTGAATGACCCCCTCCCTATAGAGGTAATAGAAAGTATTAATCATGATTTGCAAATTTAAATTTCTTGAGGATTTATTATGGCTTGCGGCGTGCATGACTATCTTCATGTGGCCGTTGATTATATGGAGGGATGGTAAGCCAAATTTTAATTGAGCTAATGGTACATTGGCTAATATCCATAGGGAATGGAACTCTAGGATCATAATTCTTTCTTTCCTTAATTTTGTTTTCACATGAATTTTGGGTATTTCTTGCATTGTCTTCCTAAAGTTTTTTCTCATTGCATTTAGAGCTCTCAAGATTTTAGACTTTGAAAATTCTATAGACATAGGTGGTGATGGGAACTGTGTAAAGCCCTTCTCTTGTGAAGTTGTCAAGAAGAAGCCAGAGGTTTGGCAGGTGTTAGAGAGAGGAGGGTTAACTCCTTACCTAGAGAAATTGCATGGTAACAATCCACAGACTATGACATTGTTTGCAAAAACATGGAACAATAGGGAGCTAAAGTTGGACAAAACAAAGTTTGATTTGAATGAAGGCTTTATAGAAAATATCACTGGTTTTCCCACGGATAGTATGAAAGTCTTTAGAGACAAGGAGTCACAAATTGCTATGTAAATCTACTTCAAGGGGGATGAAGCTAACAACTTGAAGACTGCGAAGAGTGGTGGTTACTAGAGGAGCTCTCTCAAGGCATTGTAGGGAGATTTGGCCGAGGAACTCATGTGTTATAATACCCTAGAAGGATGCTTCTTCGTGGTAAATGCTTACCACTTCCTTATGATTAATCATTTCTACCACAAGAAAAGGATTTCCTTTCCCTATTATCTCCTAGCATCGCTAGATTCTGGTCTTAAGGACCATAAGAGAAACCCCAAAAATCATGTCTCTGCATGTGGGGTTAATCCTTTTAATTTTAGAATATGCTAAGTCTTTTGAGGTGGCTAAGTTGATTGCTACCCTGAAGGGTAAGCAGGTTAAGCTGGAAGAGGAGTACGGGACAGTCTTAGAAGAGGAGCCAGCTAGTAAAAAAGGGAAGAAGAGAAAACTTATTTTGGAAAAGGAGTCAGATTCTGAGGAGGATGTGGACTTTGTCCTGGATTCTCTTGCATCTATGGAGGTGGGTTCCCAACCCCCTATTGTGGGAAAGTCTAAGAAAGGGGAGTTGTGCCCTAATAAGGGTTAAGAGACTTGCAGTAATCAGGTGGCTGTTAATTTTTTGAGTATTGGTGTGAAGGAGAAGAATGACATGTATGGTGAGGCATCGTCACCCCCCTGTGACTAAGTAGAAGGAGCTAGAGGAGGGAAGCAAGAAGAAACAAGTTCTAAGGCCTGCGAGTCAAACGCTAGAGAGGGTCTCTCCTCTCATGATCATGGGTGGAAAAGATTTTGATGATTCCCTAGTTGTGAACCTAGATTTGCAGCAAAAAGCTAAGGTTGTGGTTGCTGGAGGACAGGATGTTGTGGATACCCTAGCTATAGACCTAGAGTGATTGAAGAAAAGAAAGGTTGTGGCTAAGGAGATTGTGAATTCCATCCACAAAATCAAGATGTCGGTTGCTGCTGGGAAAGGTGAGGAAGTCTCTGCTAGTCAGGATAAGGTAAGCTCCTCTGAGGAGGAAGATGTTGTTGGGAAGGGGGTTTTTAATTTTGACAATGAAGATATCCATGATGTTCTGGGAACTACTAGAGAGGGTTCCATTGTTTTGTTCAAATTGTTCAAATGGTTTTTTCATGAACTTAATATGACAAATGTCAAAGGTGCGTGATGAGTAAGGTTGAAGAGTCCTCCGTTCAAAACCAAATTGATGAATTTTTTAATTCCTTGAATATTGTGGCGGAGGAAACTCTTAAGATGAAACAAAAATTGGAAGGTAGAATTCTCACCCTTGAGGATCAATTGGAGAAAATTTGTGCTAGTGTGGTCAAGGGTGGGGAGGTGACTAATTCCATTGTTAAATTTGAGTCTGTAGGTATTACCTCTCCTTATGTTAGTGCCAAGAATCACAAGGAAACTGTTCATGCTGAAGAGATTGGTGTTGGTGGCAAGCTGATGGAGGAGGAGGTATCTGTTGATAAGGGTGGGGATAAGAATAATGTTTTCATTAATGAGTTGAATGTAGATGTCCCTAGTGCTAGAAATAGAAACAAGACTAAGGCTCAGGTGGGGGCTCCTGGAAAAGTATTCTCTAATGTCTTGGATGATGCTCAGAAGGCTGCAATGAGCAATGTGGAGGTGGCTGGTATTCTGAAAAACATGTAGTGTTGTTGGTTGGGGTCCTCCTTTTTGGTTGATTTTTTTTTGTTATTTCATTGTGTATGGGCTGATATATACTTATTGTAGCTTTCTTTAGTTTCAATTACTTTCTTTTGTAAAGGGTTCCAGGCCCCTTCAAAACCTATTTTTTACCTCTAATAAAAAACATAACATTTGAGATCTCCAAATCAAATTTTTTCAAGTTGTTGAAGAATGAGAAAGTGGAGATCAACAAAGAAGAAATTAAGTATGCTAAACATTTTCCATTTAATACAAATTACAATATTTCTTTCAAAGAAGACTACTTCAAATTCGAAAGGAGGTACAACAAGAAATATAAAGTAGAGACACTAAAAAAATGCTTGGCACTACATAGCCCAAAATTCCATAAGAATCATGATGAAGAACAAAAAATGGAGGTAGTAAGGTCCAATTCAAACCTTTCTGAGATTGAACCACCACTAGGAGCTTTTGACTAGGAAAAATGTAGTGAAAACATAAATTATGGAAATACCCTTGCATGACTTAACTGAATAGTGGAACAATTAGATAATATTTTTTAGTCTTTTGATACTACCTTGCACGATAGCTCATATACTTGATTAAACTAAATACTTTATTTATGTTATGTTTTGATCAAATGTAAAAACTACTATTGTTAATATTTTCTTAATATACTATACTTAATACAAAAAATACATAATCAGTGCTTCAATCTCAAATAACTAAAAAATAGATGGGACACAAGTTTTTATCTCATTCCTGGATAAAAAGATCAACACCTAGTTGTCTCTAAATCCAATGTATAGAGAAGAATATATTGGCACTTTATTTTGTTGTCTCATTTTTTCCCTGTTCTACTTTATAAGTCTATACTTTGCCTTTGTTGGCTCATTACTAATAAGCAATATGAGGTATTCTTTAGTTGGGATTGTGTGTATTTTCCTTCTTTGTCCTCACATTTTATTTTATCCAATTTTCTATTTTGAACCATAAAAAAAATGACTGAGTCCCTTTTGTTAGCCTTTCCTTAAGGTTTGGAAACCTCTATTGAGGCTCAATGTTGGTTTCTTGAATTCTTTGTTCTTTAAAGGAAAAAAATGCTAAGTCTTCACATTGGTGATTGAGGAAGGATTCAAAACTTATTTTGGAAATCAACAAGGTTCTCATAACCTTGTCAGGGTCTGACAACTTTTCTCTAACATCTTTGTTTTGTAGCTAAAAAATTAAGAATTAATTTTTTTGGCATTTGGACATGGTTTCAAAACCAATGTTGGTAGTTGAATTTTTTTTCACAACCTTGTTAGAGCTTGATAGGATATTTTAAACCTTTTGGAGAACAAAATATGGCAAGTGTTTTTTTTTTTAGCACTTAGTGAAGTTTCTTGATACTTTACCAAAATTTGAAGGAAGTAGATTATAAGTGTTCGTCGGCTTTTTTGGAGGTTCTCAGTACCTTTTCAGGATATTACATGGTTCTCTAAACCTTTTTTAAGCATAATTCCTTTTGATAAGGAAAAAATATAGAAGGAAAGTTTTGAAGATGTTTGTTGCATGTTATTGTTTCAATATATTCTAATGGTATTGAAATTAGTGTCAACTCTAGGCAATGATCTCACAACCTTGTTGGGGATTGAAAGGTTTTTGAAAACCAACTTGCTCTTTGATAAGAAGGGAAAATAAGATGAGTGAAAACTTAAGTATTTTGGTTTTCAATTTTTTTTAGAGGTTTTAAAACCTCTATTGGCTCCCGACAAGGTTTCTACTACCTTGTCAAAGCGTGATAGGGGCATACAAGTGCCTCTTTATTCCATGAACTTCAAAAAATATGCTAAACTCATTGGAGGTGAATTCACCACCTCTGTCAGACCTCAAACATTTTATTTTCAAATCCATTTCATTCTCAACCATAGCTTTAAATCCCTTGAATTTATCTAATGCATCAAATTTCTCTCTAAGAAAAGTAACCCATGTCATTCTAGAGTAATCATCAATTAAAAGCATAAAGTACCTGTCACCTTGTAGACTTCTCACCCTTGTAGGACCACAAAGATCTGTATGCACTAATTCCAGTAGTTCGGTAGCAAATTGTTCCTTTCCTTTAAAGCTTCTCCTTGTTTATTTTCCAAAAATACAAACAACATTGATATGATTTGTGATTCTTGGTAAATCTCTTACTACATGGACTAAGCTTATTCTTGCCAAATGATCAAAATTCACGGGACACATCCTCCGGTGCCATAACCAACTATCATTAATCTGAGACATAGAGCAATTTCCATCAGTACCCTTAAGATGATAGATGTTTCCATCTATTCTCTTACCAACAAGAATCACAGTTTCATACCCTTTCTAGATATCACATGTTTTATCCTTAAACATAAGATTATATTCCTTGCTACACATTTGTACAACACTCAAAATATTATGCCTTAAACCCTTAACGTAGTAAACATTGTCAATATTGTGCTTGCCATCAAAATTGATTGAACCTATTCCACAAATCTTAGCTCCTGAATCATCTCCAAATTTAACTAGTCCTCCATCATACTTTTCAAGTTTAACAAAATTACTTCTTTCTATAATCATGTGATTCGAGTAGCCACTATCAACAACCCACTAATTCTTATCCTCTTTGACATGAAAAGAAGATGTCAAAGTACCTTCAACCTTATCCTTCATCTCTAGAACACTTTCCTTCACACAACTTTCAGAGTTAGTAGGATCAAATTCTTCTTTTATAGCCAAAAATAAACATTCATTATCATCAAAATCTCCATAATCAGATTCATCATCAAAAAATCCAACATATTCCCTCACATAGTAAGCTTTCTTAATCATTTTTCCTTTATTTTCCTTGTTCTTATTATTTATAACTCTTTTTGGACATCTTGAAGAATAATGACCTATACCACCACAGCTAAAACATTTGAAGGGTAACTTACCTTGGTACTTACTAGCGCCCTTTTTCATCTTCCTCATAAAGTTAGCTTCCAAACCATAAAGATATTCTCCATCTGATTCTTAAACCTTCTTTGATTTACTAGCCTTGAAAGAAGTCTCTACTTTTGTACCTTTCTTCAAACCAAGTTTTCTCATTTCAAATGCAGTTAGTGTACCAATCAACTAATCTCTGGAGTAATTGTCAAAATATGCAATTTCCTCAATAGCAGATACCTTTTGATTGTAACAATCAGGAAGAGATATGATAACTTTCTTCATTACTTTAGATTCTTTAACTGGTACACCAAGGCCTCTCATAGCACTTACCAACTCATCAAATCTTTGTATGTAGCCTTTAATTGTTTCTTCCTCAGACATTTGCATCATTTCAAATTGTGCCTTCAAGTTTTGTAACTTTGCTTGTTTGACCTTCAAATATCCTTCATAAATGATTTCTATCTTATCTCAAACCTCTTTAGCAATATTCAAATTCATAACTTTTACTAACTCAATATTTGAAATACTATTCATAATAATAAATCTTGCCTTAGCATTGATCTCATGCGCCTTGATCTTTGCACTTGTACTTGGACCATTTGTCGATGGAGTATATGTAGTTTGATAAGCCTTCTCAATATCATATCCTTGAGTTGCCAAATATCCTTCCATCTTTTTCTTCTAGAATGCATAATATATGCCATCAAATCTAGGACATTCCAAAGCAACCTTGTTCGCCATCTTAGATCTACCTCAAGTGGTTAAGCTCTTCTTCAAGGAACCTTTCTCTAATACCAATTGTTGAAATGAACAAGAAAACTGAGAGGGGGGATGAATCAGTTGTAGTAAATTAAACCTTCAAAACCATCAACAATAATTAGATCCACATGCATTCATTAAACCCTTATTCTGTTAGTATGATTAAACATGAAATGCACATAACAAAAACTAAAATCACAACACCATACACAAGAGAACACTAGATTTATGTGGAAAAACCAATAAGGGAAAAACCATGGTGAGGATTAGCTCACAATATAAGTAATGGAAAAATTGGTACAAAAGGGATCACTTCTAGAATAGGACACACAATCCAAAATCGCTCACAACCAGGTCTCACTACTATAGAAATAAATACAAGAGATAGAAGAAGAATTTTACACAAAGAACACTTCTCAATGCAACAAGGAATCCACCACAATTTCTCGTACACTTTCACAGTCTTGCATGAATGATTTTGGATGCCTTCATCTCACTTCCTTCAGGAACCCTAACACTGAAATTCGCAATGCCCTGATCAAACTCGCATCTCACACATCACTCACATCAATCTCACATCTATTTTTCTTCTTACGCCTTTCATGTATCAACTTACAACAACACCATATATATTTATATCGATCTCAACCTCAAAAACCTTTTCTAATGTCGACAACTAGCCATTATACATACAAATTCAAAATACGTTAGCACCTAAACATTCCCATGGTGGATAGGAATGAATGAAACCTATAAATATCCTTATTGGGACCCAAATAGATCCCAACACATCTTAACACACTTTCATAAGATCACATGTAGTATAAAACACAATGCCGAACAATACCCCTGCTAAAACACCATAAACATTAAGCACACACTTCCACAAATCCATTTGAAAATTTCAAACAATAAAATTCACTTGAGCACAATCTAGAATAATCCACAAAATACTCAAGATACATCAAAGACTTCATCCAAGCTTGCATCATACAAATACTTCAACTCAACACAACTGGTAATCCTTACTTGCATATTGATAAATGAAACTGACTTTGTACTACACCAAATCAAGTAGAAACTTGAATACAAAAAGATACAAGAATTGTAAAGAACTTCCCAATTTTTCACAACCTAGAGCCAAACAATAGAGAAACACAGAGCAAATACATTTCTCCTAGGCCACAAAAAACATAATTGAAACACTGACTCACACACTAGTGAAAATATTTTGCATTGTACAATGATCCAAAAACCTAAATTCTAAAAATAGCAACCTCTAACAACCTTGAATAACCTATAAGATCCACACAAGAATAACATCAACATAGAAGAAACACGAAGCACATTACCATAGCACATTTTGAATAATTGCACAACATCGTTTACTCTGTTTATCAAATTTTCTCAAGATCACTTGGAAACCAAGTACAAGAGACATCATCTGAATCTCATTACTTCATTCCAACTCATCTTTAGACAATACAACATAAAGATAGCTCCATGTACTCACAACACTTCCTCAAGATCTCAACTACACATGCATAACTTGTTTTCCACTTTTTCACATTTTTCTCAATATCCTCAGCATCTTCATCACATAGTTGACATCAATGACAACACCAGTCAATATAATTCCTATTGAAATCAATGAAAACACCTTCATACTTGCAACAATGAAACCCTAGGAAAAGACCTTGAATCTTATTGTTCTAAGCACTTAGGACTTAGGATAACATTTTTGTATGTTTCAAGTTGTAGCCTTGTTTGGAATTTAGGTGTGTGACTATTTCCACCCACAATTTTTTTTTGAATATGTGTAACACTAATTTACTATGGTAATATGGAAACTATTCATAAATAATAATAATGTACATGTAAGAAGAAATCTTAAATAGTATCACTTTTCAAACATTTTTGCTAAGAGTGCTAGTTTGCATAGTGACGAGGAGCAATTATTGTGAAATATAATGATTCAATTTAAGGACATTGTCAATCATGATGGGATGAGGATGGCCTTGATGAAATGTAGGGGTCCCCAAACTCTCAAACAACCTCAACTTGACTGAACTCAACCAATTCTTGCTTTCTCTTACAACTAGGACTCATACTTCCTTCACAAACACTTGGTTTCAAAACACCCAAACTTAGAACAAGGCACAAAAACTCTTGTTGATTCATCAAAAAACCTTAAGAAACACCAAAATTATTGATTCAAACCCAATTTCCAACTTAAATATCTCAAATATGAGAACTTTCAAAATAGACTGACCCAACCGACCTAATTAGGCTTCTTGTGAACATTCATTCTTACCTATTTGACATGCAACCATAAAGGACTCTATTGAACTCTCAACCTTGTTCCATGGCATGTAAAACACTTTAATTGATTAATTCTCAAATTAATTTATAGCCTTTCAAAAAGAAAAATCCCAAACTCAACAATTACTGTCCCAACTAGGACTGTGTCAACTCTGCCATAATAGGGCAATCATCAACGTTGGACTCAAAAATTAAAATTTCACCAAAAAATAACAAAGAATGGATCAAAATACTCCTAATAAAACTTTAAAAACCATATTACCCCAGAAGTACTCACATTCTACAATCAAACCTTTGAAAACTTCACACATACACTGTCATATCCATATTTTTCACAGATTTTCAAACCTAGGGCTTTGTTAAATCTGACCAAATCCTCACTCTCAAGATCTACAACTTGGTGAAACTTTAGAGTACATATCAAACTCCCTTACCACCCATTTACGGAGATTTTCAATGGTGAAAATTAGAGAAAGACAAATTTTAATGCCCAATGTTACCCTAGATCAGGGTTTCAACCCACCTAAGATAAATTGCTCATAACTTCCTTAAAACTAAATGGATTTTCATAAAACCACATGAATTTCAAAGAATATTCATAGGGATTTAACCTAAAATTGAGGAGGATTGGTTTTATGCAAAAAAACTGGCCATACAATGGCCTAAAATCAAGAAAATGCAGGAAATTAATAGAAAAATAGAGTATTTCATTGAAATCTTCACTCCTACATCATTCCCCTTCCTTCATCAAAATTTTTGAGGCTTCAAAATGCCTTTATAAACCAAAAAAAATGCCTCAAACTAACTCTTTAACTACTTGATTCTGGCATTCCATGTTTTTCAATTTTTTTGCATTTTTTACAATGTTGCGATGATAACATTTTGTCAATTATGCAACTTTCACATTATATGCCCAATGAACCCAAAATGACCATCTAGGACCTAAAACACACTCAAAATTACCTAATTGACCTTATTACAACATTATGACGTCATAGTTAAATAAAAAACTAGAAGTTTCCTCATGGAGGCATGTTCTTGCTAGGGTGCTCCTGCACCATACTCTCGCCCAAATGAAAAATTCAATTCCTGTTGGATCATTAAATGCTCCTCCCTGTAGTATGTTATGCCCTACAATAACTTTCATCTTCACCTTTGGTTTGAGTTGGTCTATGCCAACTTGTTTCCATTTTGTCTTTCCACCTGGAATATGCTTCTTCATGCCCCAATGTGTTACAATATTCCTTTGTCCCTCTTCAACCTGTTGTATCTTGATCTTTAAGTTGTTCCTTGTCCAAAGCATTAGCACAAAAAATAAATTATACATTGTTTCTACCACAATATCTCCATGTTTCTTCAACTCATTTTGAATCTTCAAAATCAATTCATCCTTGATCTTCTCTTTGTCCAATCTTGAAACAAACTCAATATCTTTTCCCTTTGAGATTAGGTCCTTTATCTCTGCTACATCTTCAACTTCATGCTTGGAATGGTTGTAATTCCTTTGTCTTCTTCATCCATGAATTCTTCTTCCACATCTGAAAATTATTCTTTTTCCTCTACTATCTTCATTTGCCTTCTTTTGACTATCTTTTTAATGGGTCATTCAACTTTATTTTTCACTGTGAAATTCCAACTATGTGCTTGTCTGAGCAACTAATCCATCTCCATTTGGAATTCCAATTCTACCCTTTCTATATCTTGCTTCAGTTCTGCTACCTCTTTCTCTATTTGCCTCATCTCTTTTCTCTTCCTCTCTTTTTTTGCTTTCTTTTGTGACTTCACTTCCTGCAAGTGTCTTCTCAACAAATCCATCTTCTCTTTACTCAAGCAAGTCTCTCCTTGATTCTTCTTCACTTTTCCTCACCTAGGTCTCTTCTCTTTTCCTCTACCTAGTCTCTTGGCCATTAGGGTCTCTCTTCAACCTTCACAAACACACAAACACCAAACAAACTCCAAATTCTCTCTTTGCCCAGACCTTTTTGAGCGTTGATACCAAATTGATGCAATGCATGGGTCCCAAAACTCTGAAACAACCTCCACTTGACTGAACTCAACCAATTCTTTCTTTCTCTTACAACTAGGACTCATACTTCACAAACACTTGGTTCCAAAACACCCATGTTGGAATATGGCTTTAGGAGATTATTTTTGGTTGCTAGTGTTGTCATTGATGGCAATTGGAGTCTTTAGTATGGTCCATAGTTCAGAAGTAGCTCATACTGACAGGAAAAGTAGAAGACAATATTCTACTAGCAGAAAGCAAAAAGAATAGAGTATTCGGTTGGTAAGTTGGTCTGAATACTTCACCAGATCATTATTTTGTTGTGTGAATCCCCAGGGAAGCTTTTCAAGAATGTATGTTATTTGATGGGTAAGTTTTGTAATGTTGCATTGATCGATGTAGGAGTTTGGAGATTTGATAGAATGACTTATTGTTTATTTTCTCTTTATGGCTGACTTGGTGTATATAATGTGTCACGAGTGTATAGGGACAAGTTGTTTTAATATTTCTTGTGTTGGAAATTTTGATTTGGGTCCCTACTATAGTCTAGCCGATTTGTGTGGGTACAGATTAATTTTAATTAGTGATTTGAGCCAACATGTGGAAGAATATTATATTTTGTTTAAAAACCGACATATAGAAATGAAATCCTTGTTAGCATATATATATATGAGATCGGTTGATTCATTTTGTGGAGAGTGAAGAAATGTGAAAGTGTGTGAATATGTGTAAAGGAGAGTAGATGTGTGTGCGAGTATTAGAAGGGTTTCAGAAGGGCAAAAAATAAAGAAGAGCAGAGCAGAGTAGAGTAGAGTAGAGTAGAGTAGAAAAACATAGTCAGTTAGAAGGGATGAAGATCATTTTAACTGAGCCTCATTGGAACCGAATCCAAGAATTTGTAGATGTTATATTCTCAGTTCAACTTTTTTTGTATTCTCAAATATTTTGTAAGGCAATGAGCCTTATTTTGAGCAGTGAGCTCTAAGTAGTGTGCCTGAATGCAAGTGCATTCCCTTTTGTTCATACTTTTAACAGAGTATACTTTATGGATTAATCTCCACCATGTTTTTTCCCCTAACAAGGTTTCCACATAAAAATATTGGTGTTATGGAGTTCACATTGTCTCTTTAATGTGGCTGCATGTTTCCTTCTATTTATATGTTGTGGATGCTATTAAAGTTTAATATTGTTGTTGATAGTTTAAGATTTAATTTGAAATTCAAATATTGTGGAACACTGATTCACCCCCCCTCTTAGTGTTCCTAGTGTCCAACAATTGGTATCAGAGCAGGTTCCTCTTATGAAGTTTAACAACTTGAGGTGGATCTTGGATTACAATGGACACTGGTGGTCTTCAACAATAACTTATGGTGGCACTTGGTGACCTTGATTAGTCTAAAGCTAAGGTCATCGAGTTAAAAGCAAATCTTGTGGCTACTGAAAAATTCATTTAATCACTAAAGGATAAAATAAATGAGTCAAGGGAAAAGAGGAAGGAACTATGTGGACAGTTAAAGAAAAAAGAAAGTAGAATCTCATAAGATGTTCATTTGAATAAAACCCTAAAAGAAACAATAGAAGAATGTGAAAAGCTTGCTAAGGACAGTATTGCTCTAAATCTTGAAATGGAATATGTGGTGATGAAGTTAACCAAAGAGATTGAAGAGAGAAAAAGGAAGGAAGATAATTTGGCTCAGCCCTTGAAAGAAAAGTCTGAGGAATGCAACAGAGTTAATAGTGGATTCATTCAGCTAGAGATTGAACTACAACAATCCAGAAACAATGAACAAGAGCTTGAGAGACAAATAGTTATTCTCAGAGATGAGCTTGCCACTACAAATGAGTTTAAGGAGAAGTTTAGGATCAGTTATGCTAAGCTTGATGAGATGACTAAAAGACAAAAGGATGCAAATGATAAGCGACATCTTGGCTATGTGAAGGATGAGTGCTCTGGATCTAAACAAAAGAACCCTCAAAAGAACAAAGGTAGAAGATATCCGGTAAGGCAACCCAACACATAAATTTAATGGATATTTCTTTGTTTGTAATAAATTTGGACATATGGCTTCTTAGTGTAGAAGTAGGATAAATTCTGGCAATCCATCATTTTCTGGTCAGTGTTTTAATTGTAAAAAGTTTGGTCATAAGTCAATTGAATGTAGAAGTATGTCTGTCAGTATAAGGAATGTTAAATGCTACACCTATGGAAAATTCCGACATGTTGCTAATCAATGCAGACAAAGAGGAAATTAGTGGAATGGATGGTATAGATAAAAAAATTTGGTGTGTTACAATTGTAACAAATTTGGTCACATTACAAGATTCTATAGGAATAGAAACATGGATAGGAGAGGTTTGGTGTATCAAGGTAGAAATTCATAGAAAGGTGACAAAAGAAAAGGAAAAGCATCCATGGAAGAGATAAGAGATCAGATGAAGAAAACATGGGTAAAGAAGAGTGGATCTAATGAAGTAGTAAGGTTGAACCGAAAGCTCCCTCTGGTAATTCATTCGACAATTGATTTCAGGCCATTGGCCTAGGGGGAGTTTTCATAAAAATCTTGTGTACCCCTATGTGTAGTTGGTACTAGATCATAGGAAGTTGTTAATAGGTGTATTATTCATCTTCAAATGTATCGATGATTGCTTGCTCAGAAAGATGAAATCTTGAAGGTCCGCAAATGGATTCTACTCTTGTTGTATGAGAATGCAAAGTAGCCGAAACTTCTAGGGAAGAGCATTTAATATGGTAGGAAGTCAAGTATGTGAATCTATAAAAGGGAATTTGAAACCCTCATTTGTCACCGTGCATTGAAGCATAATAGTTGGAGATCGTTTTCAGCAAAAAAATCAAAGGAGTGAAAGTCAAATCAGCGGAAAATTCTCCAGGTATTTCAGTTGCTTGTCAATTTCATACTTATTCGGTGATCGGTAGAACCCTGTTCGGTACGAAAAATGAAGCAAATCAAAGGAACAATAACTTTGGATGAATATAGTGGTCAGAAGGTTATGTATGTAAGAAATTTGTTGCCAGCCAGCAAATTGAAGAAGCTTGCAGGTGTGAAACATAAGAATTTGGACATCTGGAATGAGTTTCCATATTTCATCAACATAGAGGTAGTCTAGTTTATCCTGAATAGATTGGATGATGATATCCTTACTCTAGGTAAACCCTATCAAATTTCAAAAAAAGTAATCAGAAATTTGATCGGATTATGCAATATTGGAGATGTCCCAAAAAAAGAAGTCGATTTGGAATGTTGAAGTTGAAGCCCTAACCGGTGTAAAAGGAGATCAAAGGGCTCTAGTAATTACAACAATCAAAGATCCATTGACAAGGTACATTGCATATGGAATTTCATACAAAATTTTCTTTAGAAATAGGGAAGGTGCAACCTCTATAGGTGCAGTCTACATTGTGCACAAAATGATAATGGAAGACAAAAACTTTGATCTGTGTGGATTGTTGAAGGATCAATTGATGGAGAATGTGGAATTGAAGAAGGGTATAGATTACTCTTTCAGGTTTGGTACCCTAGTTATATGCATTATGATGTATTTCTTGAATTGCTTACCTCAAAATGATAATGTGGTATGGAAGGAAAACATACCAGTTTGTAAGAAAATTTTTGAGCATTTCAACACTTTTGAAAATGGTGAACAAGTTTATGAAAACTTCTTTAGAAAGTTGTTAGGAAAGTTTGGTGTAAGTGATATTCCTCTCCCGGTAAAAGTAGTTGAAGTTGGATCATCCTTCGGTAAGGCGGAGAAAAAGAAGAAAAGAGCAAGAGAGTTAGTTGATGACACTCCTCTGACACCTAATTCAACAAAAGTAGAGGGAAAAGGTAAAGAGCCGATAGTTGTGGATGTAATCGATGATACATCAAGAGATGAACCAAAACTAGTTGAACTGGATGTGATAATAGTAGAAGAAAGTGATGAAG
The DNA here is from genome assembly GCA_007258455.2 of Sequoia sempervirens. Lineage (NCBI taxonomy): Eukaryota > Viridiplantae > Streptophyta > Pinopsida > Cupressales > Cupressaceae > Sequoia > Sequoia sempervirens. The sequence continues at coordinate 135,427 of VDFB02255570.1, forward strand.
AAGGTGCTTTATTTAAAGCAAAGATACTGCAGATTGTTCAGGAAGAAGATGGAATGCAAAAGATAACTGACATATGGATAAATGGACCATCATATGAACAGGACTTCATTGAGGACACTCTAGGAAGATACTTTGTGGACAAGAACATTGAATTGGAAATTTTGCAGAATGTACTTCTAGAAGAATTGATTGAATGCATCAGGGATGCTATGGCCTCTACGCCTCAGGACATAAAAGAGGAGGAAATAATCTCACATCTAAAGTTGCAGTTTAGGCTATCTCTCACCAAACTGAAAAAGAAAATGAATTTACTAAGACAATGCATTGACTCAGCAAACAAGATCTACAATTATTGTCTTAGGTGGCCTCATGTGGTTGGTAAATACAAGGAAAAGTTGGAGCAAATTGAGAATGAGTTGATCAGAATTGGTTAGGATTACAATATGTTTCAGGACAAGAATGGAGAAGTTAAGAAGAAGGTTCATGAGTTGTGGATTGAGCATGCAAAGGTTCACTTTTCCAGAAACCCTCTTATGGATACTTTCTGGAAAGTGAAGGATCAAACTGAATGCAGATTAGAGCAAATGATTGAAGTTCTGAAGAAAGGAGATAAGCTGGGAGAAGCCATTACCATTCCTGAATCCCTTGTCCAGGTCATGAATAGGACATCAGAAAATAATAGTCTGATAATAGCTATTGGGATTGTAGTGGACTCTTGGAAGAAATTTCTTCTGGAGATGAAAGATAGGTATAAAATAATTTTCTGAATTTAGCAGCAGTTGCAACCTTTTTGATCAATTGGGGGAGAGAATGCAGAGAGAGAGTGCAGTAAAAATACTAAGGGGGAGAGAAAAGTAGTGGAAGTTTTTGTCATTGATGTGAAAGGGGAGAGAATACAATGAAAAATGCCTTGACATCCAAAGGGGGAGTAGTGTTTTGTTGTGTTTTGAAGCTTTGAATCTTGGTTCCGACACTTAGTCATTTTTCACTAAGTGTTTCCATCAATGCCAAAGGGGGAGATTGTTGGCATATAGCTTTAGGGGATTTTTTTTGGTTGCTAGTGTTGTCATTGATGACAACTAGAGTCTTTAGTATGGTCCACGGTTTAGAAGTAGCTCATATTGGCAGGAAAAGTAGCAGACAATATTCTACTGGCAAAAAGTAGAAAGAACAGAGTATCCGGTTGGTAAGTTGGTCTGAATACTTCATTAAATCATTATTTTGTTGTGTCGATTCCCAGGGAAGATTTTCAAGCATGTATGTTACTTGATTGGTAAGTTTTGTAATGTTGCATTGATTGGTGTAGGAGTTTGGAGATTCGATAGAATGACTTATTGTTTATTTTCTCTTTATGGCCGACTTGGTGTATCTAATGTGTCGTGGATGTACAAGGAGCAGTTGTTTTAATATTTCTTGTGTTGGGAATTTTGATTTGGGTCCCTACTATAGTCTAGCCGACTTGTGTGGGTACACATTAATTTTAATTGGTGATTTGAGTTGAGATGTGGAAGAATATTATATTTTGTTTAAAAGCTGACATATAGAAATAAAATCCTTGTTAGTGTATATATATATGAGATCCATTGATTCATTTTGTGGAGAGTGAAGAAATGTGAAAATGTGTTCGTGGTGAAGCCACATAAGTGGTTTACACTTTGAAGAGGAAGGAAATTTGAGAAAAATGACCCCATGGAAAAAAAATTGGTTTTAGGGGTTCGCATGAACCTAGATGTTCGACCGAACCATAAAGGGGTTCGACCGAACCAGGGTTCGAGCGAACCCACTAACTATTGGGCCCACATTTCCCCCAAAAAACAAAGGAAATGTGCATATTAGGGGGGGTTCGCATGAACCAGGGTTCGAATGAACCCTGGTTCGCTAGAACCCCTGGGGGTTCGCTAGAACCCCCCTGGTTCTAGCGAACCCCCTTTTTCCCTAATTTTTTAATTTGTACACACAAAAACCTAAAATTTTACGCTTTCAAGCTCCGGTTGGGGATGAAAATGGGGGAATATTTAGAAACCAAAATTGGAATCGAGTAGCCATTCAGAACAAGCTATCCAATGAATATAATTTTAGTATGTTTTGGTTTTATTATCTATCTGCTTTTTAAGTTTTATTAAATATAGGTTTTTCATTGAAAACAAAAATCTCTGCTCACAAGTGGAAAAATAGAAGATTATAAAAAAAAAAAATTAAAATATGAGTGCACAGATATTGAAGTCCTTGATCCAACAAAAAAAAAAGAGAAGAATTTCGATACATACAGAAAAGTTATTATACGCTACTAGGTCTGAATTGTCATTTGATTGACTTTGAAACTTAATTAAAGAAAAAATATTCAATAAAAACTATCTAACCAAGTGGAAGCACTAGATATCAAGTTAGAAATCTAAATTTGAAAGAATTGGAATTTTATCCTTCATGGAAAAAAGTTATGCTTATACGGTGTGCGCCACTTTTAAAAAATGCTATTTTTGAAAAAAACCAATTTTTGTGGGAGATAGAAAAAGAAGTGCAATCTGATTCCAAAAAAATTGAAAAAAATATTTTTAGAATCTACAGACAAAATGTGACAAGACTCTAGTTTACATCATCTTCAAATTCCTTACAGGTTTAATCGCTATAGGTGCCCGAATGTGGGATTTTGTTAAAAAAAAAAATATCGTCCAGCTTAGGCCAAAAGTGTAAACCACTATTGTGGGATCACCCGTGAATATGTGTAAAGGAGAGTAGATGTGTGTGCGAGTATTAGAAGGGTTTCAGAAGGGCAGAAAATAGAGAAGAGTAGAGCAGAGTAGAGTAGAGCAAAAAAATAGAGTCAGTTAGAAGGGTTGAAGATCATTTTAACTGAGCCTCATTGGAACCGAATCTAGGAATTTGTAGATGCTATATTCTCAGTTCAACTTTTGTTGTATTCTCAAATATTTTATAAGGCAGTGAGCCTTATTTTGAGCAATGAGCTCCAGGAAGTGTGCTTGAATGCAAGTGCATTCCATTTTGTTCATACTTTTAACAGAGTATACTTTGTGGATTAATCTCCACCGTGGTGTTTCCACGAATAGGGTTTACACGTAAAAATATTGGTGTTATGGCATTCACATTGTCTCTTTAATGTAGCTGCATATTTCCTTCTGTTTATATGTTGTGGATGCTATTAAATTTTAATATTATTGTTGATAGTTTAAGATTTAATTTGAAATTCAAATATTGTGGAACATTGATTCACCCCCCCCTCTCAGTGTTCCTAGTGTCCAACAACCCAAATTTAGAACAAGGCACAAAACCTCTTGTTGATTCCTCAAAACACCTTAAGCAACACAAAAAAGACTGATTCAAACCCAATTCCCAACTTAAATATCTCAAATATGAGAACTTTCAAAATAGACTAACCCAATTGGCCTAATTAGGCTTCTTGTGAACATTCATTCTTACCTATCTGACATGCAAACATAAAGAACTATCTTGAACTCTCAACCTTGTTCCATGGCATGTAAAACACTTTAATTGATTAACTCTCAAATGAATTTATAGCCTTTCAAAAAGAAAAATCCCAAACTCTGCAATTTATGTCCCAACTAGGACCATGCCAACTCTACCATAACAGGGCAGTCATCAATATTGAACTCAAAACTTAAACTTTCACCAAACAATAAAAAATAAGGGATCAAAATACTCCTAAGCAACCTTTAAACACCATATTACCCTAGAAGTACTCACATTCTACAATCAAACCTTTGAAAACTTCACACATACACTGTCATATCCAATTTTTTCACAGATTTTTAGACCTCGGGCTTTGTTAAATCTGCCCAAATCCTCACTCTCAAGCTCTGCAACTTGGTGAAACTTTAGAGTACATATCAAACTCCCTTACCGCCCATTTATAGATATTTTCAATAGTGAAAATTAGAGAAAGACAATTTTTAATGCCCACTGTTACCCTAGATTAGGGTTTCAACCCGCTTGAGATAAATTGCTCATAACTTAAAACTGAATGGATTTTAATAACACCACATGAATTTCAAAGAATATTCATAGAAATTTAACCTATAATGGAGGAGGAGTGGTTTTATGCACAAAAAGTGGTCGTACAATGGCCTGAAATCAAGAAAATGCAGAAATTAATAGAAAAATAGAGTATTTCATTGAAATATTCACTCCTACATCATTCCCCTTCCTTCCTCAAAATTTTTGAGGATTCATAATGCTTTTATAAACTATAACCAATTCCTCAAACTAACTCTTTAACTACTTGACTCTTGGCATTCTGTGTTTTGGCATTTTTTACAATGTTGCTATGACAACATTTTGTCAATTTTGCAACTTTCACATTATATGCCCAATGAACCCAAAATGACCATCTAGGACCTAAAATACACTCAAAATGACCTAATTGACCTTATTACAACATTAGGACATCATAGTTAAATAAAAAACTAGAAGTTGCCTCATGGAGGCATGTTCTTGCTAGGGTGATCCTACACTAGGCCTTATGGGGGAGGATTCTTCCAACAAAATTGGTTGAGACTTTGTTCTAATGCTTGATTTTTATTTACTTTTATATATATGATACTATTTATGTTTTTAGTTAGAATGTGGATGATGCAAATATATCTTTAGTGGTGCATGTTGACAAAAGTAACTATGAACATGTGTTGCATGGTTTATGTCACTTTTTTTGTTCTCTCTATTTTTATTTTGTGTTTCCCTATATGTTTGGGATGGTATAAAATTATAGTGTGGCTGACAACACCTCTCATCATGTTGAAAAAATCATATCTTGTTTAAAATATTTGTGCTTTTGAATTTGACCTTTTTTTTATTGAGTCATCCTTGTACTGTTCCTCCTCCATCATATCTTCTATCATATTGTGTTATTGTTGAGCTCATGGTTTGTTGTGTGGTATTTTTATTCTTATTTTACCTACTATATTATGTCGTGTGTGATGTTTTCATTCTCACTTCACCTTCCATATTTTATACCATGTCATATCTCTTGACTTGCATGTATCTTCTAGATGTTGCTTTTGATTCATGTTATGCTTTTCATACTTTGGGGTACATCCTCTTTTTTTCCCTTATCTTCATGCGGTTCACTTGATCTTACATGATATTATCATTACACTTATACCTTATAGTATCATGCTTGCATGGTTATATTGTTCTATGTGTTCAAACTTTGTATGACATTGTTATATGCTTTTTGCTTTGATGAAAACACTTTAAATGACACATATGTATGCTTACACATTCTAATCTATCATTTTTGCTATTATCACTTGATCATTGTCCCTAATATTGGGGCACATTGTTGTCCTTTATCTCATTTTCTTTCATGATTACATCTTGTTTATCTTATGCTTGTCCCATGATGACATCTATGACACTTGTTACATGATTATTGAGTTTTATATGATCATATCTTTTACACTTTTTTTATATTCTCCTTCAATTCCCTGTATTAGTTGTATACAACCAACTATAAGGGAATATATTATCCCTAATGTTCTTTTGATAGCTCTTTCATAGCCCTAAAACACTTTATTATGTTTATGATGATTTCTTCACAACCCTACATAGACTATTCTTGCTTATGATGACCCCTTCACAATCCAAAATCAGTTTCTTCTGTTGGCTCCTTACAACCTCATATCACTTTTCATTTGGTTTTGCATGCTCCTTTGTAAGCCCCACATCTATGTCATCTCCTTTGCGACTCCCATATATTTTTAAGACATTGATCATTAACTTTATTAAGTAGTTGTCTATGCCTATTTTGTATTTCTATAAGATGCCACTTGTGAATTTTTTTATAGGTAATCTTCATCCATATCCATATATTCATATCCTTTATATATATGCATGTGCTTGTTATTTATTTAATGATTATTTGTTTCCCATGACATGCATAATTCATAGTGGTTCACATGCAAGTCAAGTAGTAGCAAAATATATAGGTGAAGAGTGCATCCTTAACACTTTTCTTCATTCATTTTAGATTCACTTTGATTGTTTGTCCCAAATGCAATAAACTAGTATTTAAGTGACATCTTTTTGTTGAAGAGTTGGCATACAACTTGTCCCTAATCAAATTTCAAATCCCTATTGAGTTGGACACAATCTTCACCTTTCGAGTTTCTTATCTTGAATAAAACTACTATTCTAGTTCAACCTAACATATAACCTGTAACACATTGTCTTCAAAATTCCTATCTTAGTGGTCCAAATCCAACCTTCATATTTGTTTTTTCTTATCCCAAGTCAAACCTTGCATTTGTAGTTTTCAAATTGCTTCAAAATTGTGTGTAATTTTGACCCCCAAACTTCAAAACCCATTTTAAATTATGGACCCAAGACAACTTACTTTCAATTAGCACTTGCTGGCCAGCTCAAACATGAAACATTCAAATTGTAGTGTTAAGGTCTTATAGAAAAAGACAAACTTTAATTCATTTTAAACAATCATCAACTAGAGCACTTATCTATTCAAAAGTATACTTGAACATCTATGCACATTGAATCAACATCTCCCAAACATTTGCATTTTTTTGCTTGATATGTCTTCCAATTTATTTGATTTTTTTAAATTGATCCAAAAATTTAACTAATTTAAAAGAGAGTAAGTCAAGTCCAAAATCAAACACTATTAACTTGATAGTATATTTAAACATTGGTCACCAAACTCAAATAACGTAACAAATTAATATATGAAGAGCAAAAATATAGAGTCCAAAACCACATCAAAATTTTGAAATTACAAATATTGAATTAACATTGTAAGCACAAGGATCACTTCTATAAATACAAGATTTACCAAAAAAAAAACACATATCATCTATGAATGAAGTCACAAACATATCATCTATGAATTCTATTATCTTAAATACTCTTAACTTGGCTAATTCTTTGATTATAATTATTTACCCTAAATTATATTAAAAATATATATTTTTTCTTTTCAATATTTTAGATGGCCCACATGTACTAAGGGACAAACTTTTTTAAGGAATATTTTCTATTTTAACTTTACTGATAAAATGATCATACAAGACTTAAAAAAGCTAGATGATATAGAAACACACCCAAAAAAGTCATTCCTAAAAAGACTTAAATAGATGCTGTACTGGTCAAATCTACACCTTTCATCGCCCAGTTATTTGAATCTTTTAGGGAAGGCCTTCATTTACACTGTAAAAGTTGGAAGTTGACGCGTATGTACGCTTTTAGTCAGACAGAGCAACGCATTTCCAGCTATTCCAACTCTATCTGTGCATTCCCTGCGATCTTCCTGTTCAAAAATCTATAAAGCTATAAGTTTAAAGCGATCTGTTTCAGTGCACTCTAGTTCCAAAAATAAAATTTCACACATTTCCAATTAACTTTCAAAACTTATTTCCATTTCTTCACTCCAAATTCTGAAAAACAATACTAAAAATTCATGGTGAGTAATCCGATCATACACAAATTCATGCGATTTCCAATTAACTTTCAAAACTTATATCTATTTCTTCATTCCAAATTCTGAAAAACAATACTAAAAAATTCATGGTGAGTAATCCGATCACACATAAATTCATGCAATTTCTAACAAAATTCATGCATTGCAGAAGATTTCTTGCGACGACCAAACAACTGCCGGCGAAGGCGAGCCACAAAACTCTTTTTCTTAACACCCTGATTTTCGCCGAGATCTTCAACACAACTGTAAACCCCCCGAATTTCAAGGTTCTGTTTTCCATTTGAAATTCGCCCGAATTGTTGGTTAAGCCCATCGACATCTGGACAGAAGCGAGTGTATTTCATAGACTGGGGTCCAATGGCAGCATGAAAGATTTCCTCCTCGGTTACTTCAGCACAGTACCCTCTGGAAGGAAGAGGAGACTGAGCGAGCCCTGGAATGTAAACATCTCTCATTCCACCAATGCCTTTGATATCCTCCGCTTTGCAAGGGGAGCCGCGCTCTCTCATAGCCATGGCTCTCTGGACTGCAGCGCCCAGCCTGTAACCATAAAAACCTCCTTCACCCTTGTCGTCTGACATTCCTTCGGCCGTACCGGGAGAAGCAGCGGCGGAGCTTTCTGCGCCATTAAAGAAAGCGGAAACCCCTTGAAGATCGCTGTGCTTTCGACTGTGGTGCAGCCGGGCATAAGTCTTCATCCTCAGATCAATTGCTCTGGGCAGCGCAGTAAAATGGCTGTATGAATATATATACAATTAGTATCTCCTCCGGAATACGGGGCTTTTCGGTAAAGCTGTGTATCTAATACACTGACTGAATTGCTTTAATGTGGCTACTTAAGTAGGCCTCTGTCCTTACGCGGCAAACGCCTTTACCTCGGAGTCGGAGTCACTGCGTTCAACGAGCAACATATTTACGAAACACATTTTTTGGGTTAAAAATATGATTATATTTTTGTTGCTTTCGGATTGGATTGTGTGCAAGTTTTTTCATCATGATGGATTGTGGAAATCTCATATCACAAAAATTAAATGTGATATATAGCTAGTTTCACTTTAAAAATATAATATAAAAGGGAAAAACTTTCATTAAAGTTAACTTAGGTTAATAGATTAATTAATTATAGATAAGATTGACAATGTTATTTCTAACAAATATATTATAAAAATAGAATGGGAGAGGATGCTATTTAGTTTGATGATGAAAGAATAAATCTTAAATTAAGAAGATTTTCTGATTAGATTGTGTATGTTTAGATAATGATCTTTGTATTGTTGAAGTGTCTTAATATTTATATTGGATTTGTGTTATGTTATTGGTTACGTTTTTAAAATTGGGATGAAGTCATGAATGTAAATATGTATTTTGAATTTAGATTTGTCCCTACAGTCAATGGTGTTCATTTTTACAACTTCACATGATGGATATAGTTTGCCCTACTCCTTTAGAATAAAAGGTAACTTAGTGGTATTTAAAAATACCTTAGGGGTTGATTTGTCACAAGCAAACAAGTTTTCCTAGATCAACTCACAAAAAGTGAAGAAAGATTGAAAACAACATGCAAGTGACCTTATGTATGTAAATTTGTTACTCCTTTTATTACATCAAGTCAAAATGCGTCCCTATTAATTGCTTCTTCAATGATCTAGAATGAATGAATGCTTGATCCTTCAAATGCCTAGGAGATGATTGAATAAATACATTAAATATATTTAAATATTAACACATTGCATCAAATAGTGTCAAATGTGTGTTCAACTAGCTCAAGGTGGGAGGACATATGGGGTTGATCAACCAATTTTGAATTTTGAATTTTAAAATGAAAGGTGACAAGTCCACAACCACAAAATGTTCAAGTGTGGATAAATGACTAGATCCAAGTGGCTAATGGAAAAATGAAGATAGGTGCACAAGTAAATGTGGTAAATGAGCAAATAAGGTGAATGTATAGAAGGTTGTATGCACAAGTATAGGATAGGGCTAGGTGTATAGGGATGTGTTTCTATAGATGAATACAAGACTAGGGAATGTATTCGACTTCACAAATATTATGCCATTTGTCACTACACATATATATTAAGACCTATCCTCACAATAGGCACTTCATTAAATAGGAAATGACAAAAAGAAGCAACACTGTTTCAAAGAAACAAAGGATAAAAAATTTAGATAGTTTAGATGAAGAAGAAGTGAAGAAGGAAAATGAAGCCTTTCAGATACATGTACACAAACAGATAAAGGAAAGGAAGAAAAAGAAATCAGCTACAACAAAATTGGAGAAGAAAAAGAAGATGACTTTGGAAAGACCGCTCAATCCAATAAAGTTGGACTCACTATTCAAAGGTATGTTGCATCATGAGATGCTGGAAGAAACAACTACCTTGTACAAAAAGGAAATTGAAGAGAACATGGCCACTATAATAGAAGCAATTATCAAATTCAATGTCACAATTGAAGCAAATATGGAAAACATTAGGAAGAAAGTTCTTGATGACGTGTGGAAACTCTTAATGGAGAGAAGAGAAGCCAACAAAAGGGAAGAGAAGCTTAGATCAGATGTTGTGGAGAAAATTGGATTCTCCTTATTTGATGTTGACAAGGCCACATTGGCTCAAGTACTTAGTGAAGAATTCAGAACAAAAAGAAGGGTCACACTCCTAATGGGAAGAGATCAAGATCAACTTGAAAGAATGTAGAAGGAAATAGAAGATAAGATTACTAATATATTCCAAAAGTATGGCATGATTCCTATTGCCTTAGCCAACAAGGAGCAAGATTTGGAAATTGAAAACATAGGAGCTGTCGTTGCAAAAGAAATTCCTGATAATACTCCTCTGGATATAGATGAACCAATGTAATAAATTGTTGAAGATGAAGATGTTGTGACCAGAGAGGAAACCACAAAGGATGAAACTTCTATTCCTCTAATAACTCAGGAGACTGTAGATCAAGGCTACTCAGAGATATTTGTTCCTCCAGTAAATACATAACTGAACATAGGTGAAGGAGAAAAACATGATACAGTCAATGTACAAAGGCATGAGGATGAAGAGAATTAGGAAGGAGAGAATGATGGTGAGAAGGAAGGAGATAAAAATGAAGATAATGAGCAAGGAAAGAAGGACAAGGATGAAGGAGATAAAGACAAAGATAAAGATAAGATCTCCGATGAAGAAGAAGAAAAGGTAGAAGAAGAAGAAAAGTTTGATATTGAAAAGAATGAAGAAGCAGAGAAGTCTGAGGATTTTCCTAAGCCCTTTGGTGAATCCTCCTTCGGTAATCCTTTAGAAGGTTTGTTGTCTAAACAATTAAAGTTTCAACCAGATTTTTCTTCTCAATTGTTGTAGTCGCCCATGCAGTAGGGTAGTGTTGATCTGGGTAAACCCACAAAAGTGGTTTATAATTCCAATGAGGAAGGAAAAGTTGCAAAAAATGAACCCATGCAAAAAAAAAATGGTTTTTTGGGGTTTGAGTGAACTTTTGGTTTGAGTGAACCCAAATAGGGTTTGATAGAACCCCCCATTTGAGTGAACCCATTTAATGCAGGTCCCACCATTCTCAGGAAAAAGGAAAAGGGAAAGACTTACGTAGAGGGGGTTCACTCGAACCTTGGTTCGAGCGAACCCCCCTTTTCCCCTCTTCTCCCCCTCAGGCACCAAAAACGTCCAAAATTTTGCACTTCGAAGCTCGGGTTGAGGATGAAAATGGAGGAGACTTCACAAACCCAACTGATGATGGTAGTCCTTGGAACAAGCTATCCAATGAATATAATTTTAATATATTTTGGTTTTATTATGTATTTGTTTTTTAGTTTTTCTAAACATAGGTTTTCACTAAAAATCAAGCTCTTTGTTTTGCACACGGGAAAAATAACATTATCATTTTTTTGAAAATATGAGTGCACCAGATATTGAAGTCCTTGATCCAACAAAAAAATAAAATTTTATACATACAAAAAAATTTATAAGCTATTGTTTGCCTATGTCTAAATTATAATTGGTTTGACTTCGAAACTTGATTAAGGAAAAAATATTTAATAAAACACTATGAAACCAATTGGAAGCACTAGATATCATAGTTAAAAATCTAAATTCGAAAAAAATAGAATTTTATCCTTCATGGAAAAAGAGTTATGCGTTATACAGTGAGCATCACTCCTTAAAAATGTTGTTTAGTGAAAAAAACTAGTTTTTGAAGGAGATGGAAAAAGAAGTGTAATCTGATTCCAATTTTTTTGATAAAAATATATTTAGAATATACAAACTAAATGTCACAAATCACTAGTTTACATCATCTTCAAATTCCTCACGGTTTAGCCGCTATAGGTGCCCGAAAATGAAGATTTAGTTAAAATTTTTATTTTAGTGTCGAGTTTGGCCAAAAATTGTAAACTAGTATTGTGGGGTCACCCATCTAGATAATATCTCTTATACACAAGTTGCAACTAAGTGATGTGTTTAGTGCATCAACATGAAAATAAATCATTGAAACACATCAAAAGAGTAGTGAATTAATGGATGAGGCCATAAAAGCATTACAAGAGATCATTCTAGGAATCAATGTTGATACATCTTTATCTCATGTGGAAAATTTCAAATTTTTGTTTGATTCCTTTAAGGAATATGCCTCCAGTTTGAAAAGGTAGAAACAAAGGTTGAGACAAGGCTTACAAAAAAGAAGCTAATGGATATCATAAAGAAATGTACATCTGCACATACAAAAGTTGAAGAATGCTTGAAGGAAGTGCTATCTGGTGAGGAAGGTGCAAAAACACTATTTTTGTATTGCATGAAGTGGTTTGATGCCACACAAGGGATAAAAGATGAAATGGACTCGATTGAGTCCCAGATAGCTAATGCATCTCGTGTCTATGATTTGACATGGGACAAAGATGATAAGACTTGGACTACTATAGTGGACTTGCATGACAAATTCTTCACTTCGTAGAGCCAAAAGGAAGAAGTTATCAAGCAACTTGTGAAGCTAAGGGACTTAGTAAAAGCAAAGCACATACCAATCTCAAGTGCCCTTGCAAGTATTGACAAAATCTCAAAGATAAATCTTACACCCGGTATTGTATAAGAAGGAGAGGAAACATTGATAGAGCTTGGGTCCCTACACAAAATGCTTGCAAAGCAAAGAAGAGCTAGGAAGAAGGAAAATCTGCTTGGCAAGCCATTCTTCAAAAGCTTCAGGGTTCAACATCTTTGGGTTGACCATTTCTATCTCTATACACTTTTTCAATTTCTTTTATGTTTTTAGATTCTATTGTACATATGCAAATAAACTAGGAGTTTTTGGTTAGCTTCTTAAGGGGGAGCTAGTTCAATTTGTATATATGTGTGAGGGTCAACACCCTTTTCCCTTGATGTCAAAGGGGGAGAGATATTTGGGGAGAGACATTTTGTTTTAGCACATGTTTCCATCAATGAAAAAGGGGGATATTGTTGAAAGAATGAAGAAGGTTGTCATTAATGATTTGTCATTGATGCTAACACTACATGATGGATATCAAATAGTATGACAAATGTTTACATAAAAGTTATTTTGTAAAATATTTTTTTGGCTAAGTGTTTACACTAGTTGTTTCAGCACACAATACCCTTTGATAATTTGGTTTGCATTTGTTTTCCCTTTCAGATCTACTCTTACGGTTCTAGTATGTTCTTAGATATCACTAGCATCTTATTTCAGAATTTTAGTTCAAGTAATAGAACATTGGTAGATATGGTTTACATAGTTTTCTATGAATTGGCTATTACCTAACTGGTTCACATTCCTTTGTGGATTTGAGTTAGACCTTGTGGTTTTGGGAGAAGGTTAATAGGTGTTACTACAGTATATTTTGTAGTTGGTGTGACATTTTGTGGTCCACATATTCCTTGGTGATGATCAATTGGAGTACTTCTACTCTTGGGTTCTATGCTTGACTGACTTGATGTGTGCAAAGTGTTGTGAAGATTAAATATATGATGCAAATGGAAAAAAGGAGTTTTTTTATAGGTCCACGCGAACCTATATTGCTTGTGTTCTGGGCAAGAAGGAAATTTTGGTTTGAATTGGTTGCCGACAAGGCACATTTTGCATAATTTGAGGCTACATCTAATTAGGTTTACCTAATTGATGTTTGCGATGGAGTTTGGTACATATACAAGGTTGATTTGAGTTGATGGAGGTGTACATGATCTGAATGCAAGAAGTGATACAATTTTTTTCAAAATTGTGTGAATACATTGTGAGTATCAAGAAAAGGTGTGCAAAGATAGAGCAGAGCAAAGACTTGTAAAATTTGAGTTGATTAGAATGTATGATGTCTATGTTATGAGCTTCAAAGGAATTGAATCCAACGTATGTTAGATGCATTTCTCTCAATTCAATTTCTAGTTGTGAAGCCACCTCTTTGTATCTTTCTTTTCTCTGTGAATAGTGAGTTCACTTGGACAGTGAGTCCACTTGGCAATGAGCATTTTTGTAATATCTTATAACCGGTTATCATATTGTGAGTTAATCCTCACTATGGTTTTTCCCTTTTTGGGTTTTCCACATAAAAATCCTGGTGTTCATGTGTTGTGTGTTTTATGGGTTTTTTAATGTTTTCATTCCTTATAATTGTTAAGTATGCTTTGGAAATTGGATGGTTAATAATTGTATGGTTTAATAGAATACTAATTCACCCCCTCTCTTAGTATTTCATGTGTTCAAAAAAGGGTATAAGGTATAAGGTATATGGTTAAGGGTTTAGAATATAGGGTTATAGGGTTAAGGGTATTGGTATAGGGTTTAGGGTTTAGGGTATAGGGTGTATAATTTAGGGTTAAGGGTGCTAATTATAAGGTTGAGGGTATTGGAAGTACGGTTGAGGGTATAGGTCAAGGGTGTAGGGTTTAGGGTTGATGGTAGAAGGATCTAGGGTTGAGGTGTAGGGTTTAAGGTATTCAATTTACAGTTGAGGGTATCAATATAGAGTTTAGGGTTTACGATTAAGGGTAAAGGGTTTACGGGTGAGATCTTTGTGTGTGTGTGTCTCACTCATTCCATTTCCTTCTCTCTTTTTATTTTATCTTCTATCTCTCTCTCTTCCTTCCCAATTTATTAAGGGTTGAAAAATCTCAATAAAGGTTATTTGGACTAGCGCCAAATTTGGTGAGCACGAAATAGCCTACATTAAAAATGGTAAAAAGAGGAATGTCACCTATGTTTTAGGCCCACATTATTTGATTTTGTCTAGTTTGTCCACATTATCCAAAAAAGAAACACTTTTTCATGGTTTTGACATCTTGCACAAGCATATTTTACATATTACATCACCTTTCCACCACCTTTTCGTTTGTTTGACAATGCAGAAGATGAAAATTTGAAGTTTTTAGATCAAATTTGATTATATGAGGTAATATTTTCATGTTTCTAGAATTTAAATGTTTATTATGATTTTTTTTGTTTAAATTTGAGAATATATACCCATTATTTTCACATTTTTTACTAATCCTATTAGATTTACATAGAATTCAACATTGAATTCAAAGGAAGTTGAGTAAAAAGTCAAAAAAATAGGAGTTTGAAGCAAAAAATGAAAGAACATGACATAATTTGTAAATTATAATATCGAATCTCAAATTTTAAGGTGCATTCTATTTATCTTTATGCATTTTGTGCTTGTCAAATTCTCACATAGTTCAATTACAATAATTTTTATTTGATTTTTCACCTTTTGTATTTGCTTACTTGACTTTATAATTATGTTAGCATGTTCCTAGTTAATATATCATTCATATGTGCACACCTTAAGTGGTCCATGTTGACATAAGTGAACATATGATGCATTGCTATCTCAAATCCCTATAATGGTTTATGTTGGCACACCTAAGAACATATGGGTGTTGTAACATTATGATGTTTAGACATTCCTAGGGAACCAATATGACCATCCTCGATTCTTATAGTCATACAAATCAAATATTACCAATTTTGAATGATAATTCAAAATATTGGAATGTGAACATTACTTAAATTTGGCCGACCTTTCTTAATGGTGCATACATGTAGAATTCATCATCATTTTGAAGAAACGACCAAAGACTCTAACACTAGATGAGCGTGAAGCCAATAATGCAAAGAAAGGAGAAAGAATGAGGAAAATTCGTGAAGGAAATTGAACACCATAGAAGAAGAAATTCCTATTCAAGAGGAACATGAAATATCCATGCAATGTAAGAGAGATGTGGAATTGGCATCACAAAAGAAATAGATGTAAAACTTCTATGTAATGAGACAATTGAATCCCAAAGTTGGGGGCATGTCATCTACCATAAGTTAAGTTGAAGGCACACCATCTACGACATGTCATGTTGAAAGGTACATCAATATTCACATCTCAAGTTGGAGACACTACATCTTCCACATTTCAAGTTAAAGGTATACCATATTTTACATCTCAAAGTCAACTTGTATATCATCCTCTTGATCTCTGATTGAAGGTACACCATCTATCCCCAATATTGTTGATATTCCTAATGTTGAGGCAACTCTACCTTTGATAACACCTCCTAGATTTTTGCATAGAAAGCCTAAGTATTTAATTGATATTAATGCTAAAATTTGAAACTAATGGTTGATAAGATTCCAAAGTGTACTTGTCAAAGAGACGCTAAGAAGATTATTTTTTGAGAAGTTAATTGAGATCAAAATATGTCAACTATTTGTTGAAATGATGAGGCAAATAAAATTTAGGCCCATCATGAAGATTCTTGGGCTAAGAACATCAGATGATTCAAGTGAGAAATCTATTATAAAGAATCTAATGCATGCATATGAGAGTGTGAGTTCTACCTCATGCACGAAATATAGTAATGTCACTCGACGTGTCATGAAATAAAAAAATGGTAAGCAATCAAACCAAGAAAGCCCGCCTCACTACAAAGACAAGTAAAGCATTGAAATTAAGTAGATCATCTATAATGAGAGCCATGGGAAGGTTTCAAAGAGTTGAGGATCTAAATAAAAATGAATTATGGGCATTATCTGGTAGAGTACCATAGAAAGATAAAGTAATTGTTGAAACCTTGAGATCCCTAATTGAAGAATTTTGGAAGAATAACACAAGGGTCTCTCACAATCAAGGAGATGTTTTAAGAAGTATAATTGGTAGTAAAATCTATAATCCACATCCAAAGCATTTTTTGGATATAACTTAAACACATTTTTTTTCCAAATTTCAAGACATGTATCATCAAATTAAAATTATTCAAAGATATTTGGAAATGGTAAAGACTTTTTATGTCAAAATAAATCACATATGCATAACTTCTTGTTGTAGAGTGCATATTGAATTTTCTAATTGTAAGTGTGGAATAAGTAATGAGTAAAATGACTAAAAACACTTCTTAATGAAACATTATATCAAGAGAATCAATAATTAAATTAGTTAAAAACATGAAAACTCTTGAAAGCATCTCATTGTTCCCTATCTCCAAATATTTATTTAATCACTGAGGGCTCTCAAATTTGGTAAGCACTGTGATTGTTAAAATTCCAATCTAGAGAATGTAATGATTATGGTTATGATGCTAAAGTTGTATGATTATATATCTAAGTGCAATGATGAAATGATTCTGATGCAAATGACATAAAATAGATAAATGAAGCTATTGTAAACTATGATGAATCTAAATGGAATGCCATGATTATGATTCTATAGATTGCTATTGCTAAATGATAATTGCTAAATGCTTGAATGCTTGATTGCTATTTCTGCAGAGTAAGATTGCACAAAGTTGGGATCCATTTCCTGCTTCAGAAGGCTGTATTTATAGATTCACGACAACATATTTGTGAAGGGGCAACACAACAAAGGTTTGGATTTGATCTTGAGGATTCATTGGTGAAGGATGAAGAAATTTGAGCTGGTCATGGGGATTG